>JAGFZM010001674.1:259345-283606 GCA_017657215.1 Limnothrissa miodon | reverse complement strand
ATGTTGAGTGTAGAACCAATTAGCAAAACAGCAGCTAAAGCCAAGTGATGGGGGCACAAGCGACTTTGTTTGGTCTATTTGGAGTATGGTTTCAAATACCTACCTCCAGACAACCTCCAACCGAGTAACCATATTTTTCTCTCTTCAATAATTCAGTTGTTTCTTCACATTCTGTACCTATTCCAAAGTAATTTTTTAATGTTTTCATCAACAATTACCACACAGCTCCTGAAAATCAATATATTTGATGATATTCTGGAGTGAACTGAACTAGTAGAGTAGCCACCTGAGCGAATTGCACCAGGCAGGATTCAGCCATCACACCACTGAAAATTCAAACAAACAATGAGAGAAAAAAATAGAAATATAACTACCATAATCCAGTGACAACCGTAAGCAGCTTTCAATGGAGCATGGCTTGACTCCTCGACTAGAGCGCAGTGTGTTGGCAGGCAGGGGAGTGAGATGCATGCTAGTCTAAAGATTAAGGGTTCGCAAGCTTTAAGCTGGAAACAAATCCTGTATATCTGATCGCGTTCGAGGAAATGCCCTCACCCCACCCTCGCTTCACCCAGCTCCTGGTAGGGAAGACCACTTGGGGACCGCCCCATCAGCAAAGCTTGGGCAGCCTTTTTCTTTGTTTGTGTATGCTGTATTGCAATTGTCCCAATTTGTGGACAACAGATTATCTGGCTGTTGGCAGATTTTACACCAGCGTGTGTGTGTGTGTGTCTGTGTGTTTTCCACGAGAAAACAGTGCTGAATACAATGCACTGACCCTTCTTGACTTAAATCATTCAAGACCATCCAATCTGACAAAATGTGCCTGCTTTGAATGACATGGGATAACAATATGGGTATGTGCAATGCGTCACCTGTCTTAGCTATAGTTCCTTCTGGAACACTCTTTAGACATAAATACAACTTTTCTGGTCAGCATCAAATCAAAGTTAATGATGGGAATTTAATTACCAATACAGTTAGTATTTCAACATTTGTGTAATAAATCAAATTAGTGCTACTTTTCAAATCAAGGGCAGAGAGTTTGCAAATGTGTGTGTCTGTGTAAATGTTTATGTAAATTAGTCCAAGTCTGATTGCACTGTACAACCGTGTATGCATACTAAGAACAGGACACCTGGTAATCACCATTCCATAGTTGGCAGCAAACATTCAGGAACATTTCTGTTATAATGAGGTTAACACCCCTTTTCAAGGTAAATGAAGTAGAGGCATGACAGACTCACAATCTAATAAACACTAATATATAAAGACTTGTATTCACATAACTGATAGGGCCTGTGACAATTTGGCTACAATATGTGCTAACATTAAGCTTTAGTTCCAGATAGCCAAAGATAGACAAGACTTAGACAAACAATCTTGTGAGTTTTATTCCCCTCACTTGACTTTTAAAGCCATAACTGGGTATGTTAGTCCCTAGCAACCTTCTGTGATGTAACATTGTCATTATGGATGCCAGTGTTTTTTTAGTTTTATTTATTCTTAAAACGTGTTTTAAAAGCTGACAGAAATCATATAAATAATCATAAATACAGTATGCAAAAGAAGTTTTTATTCCTGGTTAATATATGTAATGAATTTGTTATTTTCCATAGAGAGCTATTACATTAAAAGACATACACACACACACGCACACAAACGCACACACATACACTGAAAGAACTGCTGTTTTTCTCCGGGCTCAATTTGATTTTGAACACTGTGTCAGTGTTGATGCGAGACAGACATCCCTCAGGCAGCATAGAGCAAGCTAAACTCTGCTGTTTCATTTAATGCGACAGGGCCCCTTGCCACAAACACACACACACACACACACACACAATGCTTTGCTGTTAGCACCACTCCCTTTGCTCGGCGGGAGCTTGGAGGGACATTTCCCGCGCTGTGCGCCCCTCAGCCTTCCCCAAACTCATTTTGAAGTAAAAGAAACACAGGCCCTCCTGAGGAAGCCTCCTATCAGGAGCTATATGCCTCACAGAGGCTGACAAAACAACCTGAGTTAAAAAGAACACAGCCCAGAAATGCCCAAACTGCCACGAAAAAATGTAAATAAATAAGCATTTCTCTGTGAAACATCCTGATGCAAATGCAGCTTTTATGGAGAGGAGCTCCGAATGAGCCGTCAGACTCTTAAATATTACAGTAAAGTGTCAAGTGTATTCAGAGAGTCTCTTTTATAACATCCTACCCTGCCACTCTCACACTGGCACATGGATATCACTGCCATGTCATGGCAGATGGCGTGTTCTTGAAGAAGTTTTAGAGAGACGTGCCAGTCCGTGTGTCCAGTGAGATGACATCATCATCTGATCATTTTTCAGAGCAACCATGACAATTCTTTCCTTAAAGAACAACCGATGACAGTTTCAACTATTTAATTGTATCATTATAGACATTTTTTGTACTACACATACATTTTTACTCTTGTCTCAATGTCGTGTCTACTGTTTCAAAATATGTTTTAAAACACTTCCACAACAACCATAGACTACAGTAGCCAAACAGTGTTCTCTTTTGTATTGCCTCATGAATGCATTCAATCACCATTTCATTCAAAATTCATAAATCCTTCAATTAGTCAATGTTCACTTCTAACAAAAACAAGGAAACAAAAGTACAAAACTAAACTTAACCATTTTTTCAGACATACTCATATAAGAACAGTACCTTCAAGTCAAGGCCTAAAATAACTAGTTTCTCATATTTTTTGTCTTCTGATTTATATCTCTTACTTCATCATGCAGGTTCATTTGGATTTTTAGATGTTTGGATTTTACTGGTCTAATGGACTAGATTACTGGATTGGACTATACACATGTGTGCCTCCTATACATGTCTATACCCTTATTTTTACTGTAATGTATTGTTTATAAGTGTCTTTGAAAAACCATTGCATTTGCCTATTTGCCTAATACACCAATAACAACTGTGAAAATGATGGGCAAAAACTATAAATATAATAATTTCTATATTTCCCCCATTTCTTTAATATCCCACTGTCAGGATATACAGTGAACAGATTAGACTATAGCAGTTTTAAGACACTTTACATACAAGATGATCGCAACTGTCTTTCCTCTGTCTACTTTCCCTGTACAGTGCGGGAATGTATGTATGTAATGTCTGCAATGTATGTCCTACACTGTTGTCTTCCTCACAGAGTAGCTGAAAGGTGCTTTACACCGCTCCGATGAATCAGAAAGGGTTTGGATCAAAAGGAGCCAATATACAGTATTAGAATTGAAATCTGATTAATTACATTGGCTACGGATTACTGGTGGTAAACACCGCATGTTGGCAGGTCCACGCATTTCCCAAATCTCAGCCCTTATCACTCGGAGAACTAAGACTCCCACTCAGCCTTCTGTTTCCGTGGCTGGTTTCCATGGTGATCTCATCTTTAAGCACAGTTTGAGTGACTGGTTAGTGAGCACATAGTAGCCAGCAGGACCCGGGCCAATCCACACATCATAATTGGTCCTATTGATTTCACCCTTGCAATGCAAACTTCACACAGCCTTCCTTGGTGAGCAGGGATCCGCCTCGCCTCCCTGCTCTGTGGCCACAGCTAGTCTTTCAAAGGCACTGATGCATAGGCACACACTTCCACACAGTCTGACAGACACACACACACACTCACACATTCACTCATTTTTTATCTCTATTACTATTACATACAGTACAGACACACTAGGAGCATTTTTTTTTCATCCATCTCAAGTTGCTTTTAGATAAACCTTGTTTTGGCTATGGTGGAATAGTGGAAAGGTGCTAACATAATATTTCTGTGTGTGTGAGTGTGTGTGTGTGTGTGTGTGTGAAAGGTGGAGTGCTTCCTATTTCCTTCTCTTTTCCTCAGCACATTGCTAATCAGCTGGATCACGCGCTGCAAATAGAGGAGCCACCGGCTCATATCCCCCTCCACCCACCTTCTGGACGAGTCATTTTTCACTGGGAGGTGAGATTGCATCGCCAGCCCTCCCGCGCTCTGACGGATGCTCAAGAGCTTGGGCAGTATGCATGTGTATGTTTGTGTCTGTGTGAGATAGAGAAAGAGGGAGCATTTGTGTGTGCATGAGAGAGAAAGAAAGAGAGAGAAGAACAGAGAGCAAAAGAGATGATGTTTTGTTTTTGTGTCTGGATGTTGTTTTTGTGTGTGTGTGGTGGGAATGCAGTGGAGGGTGTGAGGGTGAGCGTAGACAATTTTATTCATTCACTTTGCTTAGGACTGGCTGAGGGTGCCGCAGAAACGCTGGGGCCACAGCCCGCGTGCCAGCCCTAGTGACAAGTGACAGCTCAAGCTTCTCACTCCCACATAACCCCCCCCCCCCCCAACACACACACACCACACACACACAAATCCCCCCTCTACACAGGCCCTCATTCCTTCTATCTTCACACACTCACATTTCTTGCCAGAGGGTGTTGATTGAAATCAACCTCCTCCAGATGTTGGCTTGCTTGTGTGTGGAACTAGAGCACAGTTTTGAAGTCTCTGAGGGACATTGCCCGAAATCAGTTGAACAGAATCTGTTTAGCTTGAAATCGCAAAATCTTTTTATATTTTATCAAACCAACATATCAAGTACCATAAATGTTAAAAAATATATTTCATTATTGTACTTTTATGAAAGTGCTTAACATGGACTGCCCAGGGGTTTGTTTCCAGACACCCTTCATGCTTTTGTCTTGGTAGTTCCGCCATTGAGAGATGCATTATAACGACCAATATACCGATGGCAACAACGCTCTGAAGAATCAGCACCATTGTTTCTCATTAAAAAAAAAAACTGTTAGGTCATTGTAAACGTCCTATCCTTCAATATTTGTTCATTTAAATCCATTAATTCATTATTCAGTGCCTCAGCTGACCCTCTGTCTTACTCTATCATCAATGTGCATGTGATCTCTCAGCCAATGAAAAGGATGGCGGCATGTGCCACCACGGTGCACGGATTTCTCCCCAACAAAAAAACAGTTTGAGCGCAATTGCAAAAAAAGGGATGGAAAGAAGTGAAGAATTTGACGGAGTCTAGAGGGAGCACTTTTGTTGTTCTCTTCTGTCAGACCCAGGACGGGGGCTCGGGCTGAGATGATTCAAGACGGTTCGAGTTACTGTTGCTGCAGCCATGCAACCTCTGGCTACAAACTCTCATCACAGGGAGCATGCCTTCTGCTTTCATCAGCCGCTTTCTTTACTAGGTTATCTCAAAGTAACTCCTGAAGCATACACAAAACAGAAACAAGTTATAAGGCCAACGATGTCTAAATCACCCTTTCTCTCTCTCTCTCTCTCTCTCTCTCTCTCTCAGTATGTGCAGGCGTGCGGGTGGTGCATGTGTACCTGAATGTGTGTGTGAGTGAGAGAAAGATAGAGAGAAAGTGTGTGTGTGTGTGACTTCATATGTGTGAATCTGTGTCTTCTGCGCCTTGCTTTCCTGCCTTTGATTTATGAGCGCTGCTTCTTTGCACAACTTTTTTTTTTTTTTTAACAGCCCCAACAGGACAGCACTTTCTCCTTTTCACCAGCTCTTCATTTTAGCAATCACCTTTAAGAGCTGTGGAGGTGGGACCCTGGGCCCAGGGTGAGGTGATAAGTAGGGTAGTGCCACAGACCTGTGCCTAGGGAGGATAAGGAGAGTGAAAGAGTGAGAGAGAGAGAGAGAGAGAGAGAGAGATGAAGGAAGGGATAGTGAGAATGAGGGAGTTGAGTGTGGGGAGAGAAATTGAGAATGAGAATTATAGACCTCTCTCATGAGGTGTGGTGCTGGGCTGACAGAAAGGAGCGGGTGAAAGAGGGAGGGAGAGGGAGACAGGGGGAAAAGAAAAAAAAAGGAAAACAAAGTGTGCCACGGGACATGAAATATTATCGTTGCTGTTGATTGAGCTTATTTAGGTCTCCTAGCATTTCGGCACAGTCAGCTGTTCTACTTTGCTGCAATTTGATGACGGAGAATAAACTCCACCTGCTAAATAAAAACCCTCACCCACCCTGCCCCCACCCCTCCCAACCCTAGCTTGCATACATCATCGCTCCAGACAGCGCAGCAGCGGCGCTGTAGACTCCTAACCTTGCGGCCTCAGCTCAGCCTCCACATTTAGCATGTTTTAAAGGTCACTGGTGGACTGCTCTAAAAAGCAGGATCTCTAAACTATCTGCTGTATATTATATTATAAGAAGATATATATTTCTTGTAATAAGTTTATGCTGAAAGTTTATAAATAACACCTCTCTCACACACACATACAGCATATGCACAGTGATATTCTCACACACAAACAGTGCTTATACATACTGGTGCATTATGGTCCCAGTATACTGGAGCATAATGGTCCCATACTCCTATACTCCCATACATAGAGAAAGAGAGAAACAGAAGATTGACTGTAAAACACGCACGCAAGCACGCACACACAGAGACTTTCAAAGAAATCGTTTTTCCTGACCTGCTATTACTTAATCATTGAAGTCAGTGGTCAGTGAAATGGTCATTGTGATTTGCAGATGGGAATGAAATGCAATGGTGAAGTCCTAATGAAGTCTGCCTAATTGAACATCATAAGGACAGCCTTGGTTGACAGGGTAATCTCAAAACTACTACTTTTATTCACTCCTCTGAATAAAATTGCACTAATCACAAACTAACCAGTCTTTATGCAGCCATTTAAAAAACACAGTGAGAAGTCATTAGGCATGCAATGAATGAATCAAACAGTAGTTTGCTCATTTGTTTGGCACATTTTCACTTCGCTACAAATAACATTTTCACTGTCACGCTTATGAGTGTGGTGCACATGAACAAACGAAACTGGCTGAACAAATGAAAACTGAAACGAAAGAAACTGGCTAAACAACACTTAGAATTCCCGTGCGAGAGAAAAGGGGCAAGAGAAACAGATAGAGAAGGGTTGTGAGGCAAGAGGGGAGCACTTCCAACATAGCAAGGACCTCATTATAACTAGCATAACAGCAGCTGTAACACACAGGTGAAAAAAACATGCAGCTTATATGTAAAGTGTTTATGAATGTCCCATGGATAGATCCATATGTTTCAGCATATTTTGTCTCATTTCACTCCCTTTCTTGCCCTCTCTACCTCTCTCACACACACTCATATTCTCACATACAGTACACTCAGTGTGTTTGTCTGTCCATTTGTGTGTGTGTGTGTTGTCTGCTGTCTGGCACAGCTCCTATCTCAGGTGCTGATCTCAGATGGCCACTCCCTCCTTCCCTTTTGGCAGATCTGCAAACGGAGTGAAACAGTGTAAGTCACCCGGTGGAAGAGGGCATCTGTATCCCTTGTAAATAATGAATAGAGCACAACACAAAGATGGCCACGATATCACATTTATCATTGTAATGGAAAAACACAACACGAAAGAGAGCAAGAGACTAGACAATGTCGAGAAAAAGAGAAGGAGGGGAAAGAAAGATCTTGATAAAGGTTTATACTGTTTTTTTTTTTACAAATTTGAAAACTTTGCTTCTTTCTTCAGAATACGTCACACAATTATATCTGCAAGCAGCAATGAGGGACCCAAGCAGTGAAGCAGGTCGTAGTGCCTCATAGTGGCCACCAAACTCCTTGAGTAATCTGTAGTCATGTGAAGTTTCACTAAGGAAGGAATCTTTTTTCTGTCAATAAACTGTCAAAAATGTGATACTTATTCACCAGTAACTATATATTTACTCCTATTGAATGCAACCACTCACCGCTTTCATAAACATCAAGTACAGTAATCTGTGTCATAGTGCAGTATATTCAACTTTTACAATTAAGAACACAAGTGCTTTACTTTGAGGATTAGCATTTAGCATCCCGCATGAGACTCAGTTTACAGTTTATTTTGATGAAAAAAAAACACATTTCTGTGCTGTCTACTATCTGTTCAGAGACTAGTCTTTTTAGTCTAGTGATACAGTACATGCCAAAATCATTCTTTTCAACCTTCAGACCTTTTGACACAGCTAAAAAGACTGGTATAAAGATTTGTCAGGATTACACTGTTAGAGTGAAAGACGTATAAGAATCAATGGCCTGAATAGGTGAAGAAATAAGCTCAAAGTTGAGATAGAAGTAAAAAAAGCTATAGGACCTTTTTCCCCCAGTGTGCTAAACTACATCCATTGCAAAATTTTAAGCTGAAAACTGGCATGCCCTGCACACAGAGAGAGCGAAAAACCAAAATTGTTTTCCCATTTTTCCTGTCAGTCTGCAGTCAGAGCTTTAAAAAAAAAAAAAAAGTTTAAATGTGAGCAGATTGGCAAATTGGTGTTTTTGTATCAACAATCTAAGCACATCTTATTAAATTTTATATTTAGCACTTGTGTGTGTTCAGACTCAATTCGTGTGTAGCTGAGTTGGTTTAAGTGTGTGGTACTTTTGGGGCCAGTGTCTTTAAAGCAACACGCCACCGTACTTCAGTATTGAAATATGTTCTTCCCCTAACTTAGACAAGTTGATACATACCTGTTTTGTCTCTGTGCGTGCACGCAATCGTTCTGGTGCATGATGCTACTTTCTTAGCATTTAGCTTAACCTAGTTCTTTCAATGTACACCAAATACCCTTGAAGTTAGAAGCCACCAAGCAAATCCACGTCTTTCCTATTTACATGCGGACACTCGAATAGTTATTAAAGACGGTTGTGGTGACACAAAATAAAACGTAGCAATTTTCTAAACAGATAACAATGAGAACTATGTATGGCGGAAGAACACTTGGGAGCCCTTTGCCGTCGGCGCAGTAACATCCTTAAGGGAGAACATATAGTCAATGGGGGAGAAGATTTGTCAGGAGTGAGGATATTACTGCGCCGACGGCGAAGGTCTCCCAAGTGTTCTTCCGCCATACATAGTTCCCCTTGTTATCTGCTTGATTGATTGCGTGCACTCACAGAGACAAAACAGGTATGTATAAACTCGTCTAAGTTAGGGGAAGAACATATTCCAATACTGAAGTACGGTGGCGTGTTGCTTTAAATTCCCAATAGTTCAGTAGACCTTACTATAGCAGTTAATTTGGCGCCCTGGTCGGGTCTGCTGAGCAGACCTGCTTAGGTCCCGATAGTCCAGTGAGACATGAGCTGAATATCAACAACACCGCTAACAGACACAGGTTAGATTGTATTTATTTAGTTGTTTAACTAGTTATTTGTTTGTTTCTGTTTCTATTTATAGTATTTTTGTTTGTTGAATCATGTTGCTTAACCTTACAGTATGTGTAACGTTGCAGCAACGCTGACGCAGCAGCACCAGTGGACCTTACTTATTTTCGGTAGATGACTTGAGCCATGTGATGCAACTATCACCCATAATGCACCCCTCTGTATGCTTCACACTAGTGATGGCAAGATAAGGCTTTCTTGAAGCTTTGAAGCTTTTCACCAAAATGTGTTGCAAAAAGGTTCATTTCATGAGGCCTCACTTCAGATTCAAATGCTCACTAGGGACATCTAGTGGTGAATAAATACAACAGGAAAAGATTGCACCATGCTTATTTAAGGAAGTTTCAGGCACTTTACCAAATGTGGTACATTTCTATAAATACTGGTAATAATAAATTATAATTATATAATTATTAAAAAAATATATTTTTTATATTTAAATTATAATGGGGAGTGAAATTATTGTGATGAATGTACAAATGTGATAAAGTGCTTTTGTAACTGATAAATGGGGAGCAGTGAAGAGGTGTTTTTGTAACTGGAGAGGTTAAGTGACAAAATCATGTCCACCAATGCCTGATCCAGCTCTTGTTTCCTGAAAGCTAAAGCCAAGGGAACAAACCAACTTACTAAGCTTTAATAGCAGTAAGTAAATAATTTAATAGCAGTAAGCAAATACTGTATAGGCCTACACACCTTCCATCCTTCCATCAGAATCAGTTCTGCCATATGCACACTATGGTAATGCCTCAACATGGATGAGGTGTTGCTACAGGCTATCACTTTCGCACAAATTTGACATTTCACCTATGGATATAATGTATAAGTAAATTTAACATATGACGACATTAAGCTGCATCTTTACATATTAAGTATCTCCGTCTAGTCTTTAAAACTATTCTATGACCCACCTTATTGGGAGAAATCGGATCAAAGTACTCCCAAACAGGCGCAAACTTTCTCTTTTTGTTCTTGTTCATCTCCATTGTTAGTCTTAGTAATACACTTTTGCGATCCACCGCAAAAAAAAAAAAAACACTTCTGAAAAACAGTCTCTGACAAAAACCCACGAGCACATATTCTTCATGGGACATCTTTATAGTCGAGATGCCCCGCCAAAATCAACCTAGATTCAACGCGCCAGCACGGCGAGCACTGGGCAACTGAGGCCTCAACCACCACGTCACGTGATCTCTCCATTTTGACATACGCCTCGATACGGAGCGTCGGCTAAAAATTACGTGAAATGCTCGAGACTTCATTCTAAGTCTCAATACAATCTGGCCATCACTACCACTCTCCCAAAGTCTTCTCCTCTGCCATTCATTAATAATTTTAAAATAAGTTCCAAGTTGGTTTTGTGAAAACTTTCTTCTTCTTTATATTTCTGAGGAAGCCAGTTAGGCTTTGGTTAGATATTTACAGCCTTAGTTCCACTTTTTGCTTTGTTTTTCTCTTTCAGTCTGAGATCTTTGAGTCTGAGACTCAAACCTCCGATGACCCATTAAACCAGAAAACTACCCAGTTACCTCTTCACTGCCTCTCCTTTGGGCTGTGTCACTTTTTCATCAATGTTATTTGTGTGTGTGCATGAGTGTGTGATAGGGTGTGTGTGCGTGTGCAATAGTGATCAATGCATTGCTTCTTCGCAGTATCGTCAGTGTGGTCCACAGTCCCAGTTCACTGCTGCATGTTGTCAGAAGTGTGCTTGGGGGATCGCTGAATACAATCTAGGTAATGCGCTTTCATACGCTACAAGAAGCGGAGCAAGAGCGAAGCCTTGTTAAACAGTCGCAAAGTATAAAACCCTTAATATCAAAAAATGGCCTTTTTTTCTGATCGAAATTGTTGAAGGGATTGATCATTTCAAAGCGAGGGCTGGAAACAAAGCGTTAGCATGTCTGCCAGTACAAACAGACAGTGGTGGCGGAAGACAAAACTGACGTGGTTGATAGCCTAATGGGATTGCGAACATCAAGCGGAGAAAGCTCTTTCATCCTGGGTATTTACGAGGCCGCCGGGACAGGAGCAGCACTGCTCCATCACGTTTCCGAGCGTCAGGAAAAAGAAGCAATTTGATCCCTGGCAGCCAGTGCTAAGCTTTCATCTCTCACTGAACTTATTAGAAGCGCTCTGCCTGCCTTCTCGGATAGGAGGGGTGATGGAAAAAAATTAGTGTAGAATCAAAGGCAATAACGTTTATAAAAGTTTGTTGAGGTTGCAAGGTTTTTTTTTACTGTGGGTTGAAGGGACAAAAGAAAAGAATGCTCAATAAGGGGAGCGATCAAGGTAGTCTTAAATTTGGCACTTGTGTGCAAGGGGGGCGTACACCAAATTCTGGGTCCTATGCACAAGCTGCGCCATTTTACATCTTAAAATGATATTCATATTTAAAGAAAAAACTAAATTCCAGACTCCATGAAGGGAAATCTTTCAAATATTTCAGCACTTCCACCAGTCTGGACTGCATGGGTGAAACTGGAAATGCATCCATCTTAGAAACAAATGGCCATTTTTTTTTTTTTTTTTTTTTCAGTCTATACAAATCGATTCCAAAGCCGTTTCAAACAACCGCTGTTCATAAGCGATAACCTTAGTTGTTTTGCACTAGCCCTGTAGTAATTGTGCTAAGCTTGCCCGATGACTACAAAGATAGAGCATTGGCCCTTGGCAGAAGGCTTACTGAGGCCCTATGGTACCTGCTGAGCAAAACTATTTGCTACCAAAGGAAATGTCTACATACTGTAGAGACAGACAAGGACAGACTTTTGTATAATAAAGATGCCTTCAAGGCCATCCATTCTGACACATGCACCTTCATCTGAAATTCATATACAAAATAAAAAATGTCCTGTTTTTCAAAATTATTATAGATTTCTAATGTATATATCTAGCCTCATTCATTAATTAACTATAAACCAGTTTTGATGATGGGGAGTTTAATGACATTGAATATCTTACTTTTTAAATGTTGAAAAGACCTACAGCTTGCTAAGGATGGTCCTTGTAGATATCAAAAGCTAATAAGATGAATGAGGACCCAACATTTTCGATTAGTTTTGAGAAAGATGTGTAATATTTGTAGTATATATGGCAAAAAAAGTATTTCAAAGCTTCACCATTGCTGGAGAACATAGGTTACATCATAGTAAATCAAAGTGGCAAGCAGAGGTACGGTAGGACTAGAGATACTGTATAATAGGAGAGAACAGGAGCACAGCTCAATACTGCCCCTCCACAGAATAAGCCCTGTTTACTTGCTTTTGCACTGAATGCATCAGACTTTTTTTATGTCTGGCTGTCTTTTATCCTCTCCTGTTTCTTCCCTTTCTTCTTTCAAAGAGCACTTTCTTCCCCAGGAGTTGCCAACCAGACATCGCTATGAAAAAGGAAGAAAACAAGTCTACTAACACCTGTGTGACATCAGGTGCCCTCCATCGGTCATAATAGAACAATGTCTAATTTCACCCTCATTAAGGCAGTAACATTGGTCTCTAGTGTAGCATTGCTGCCAGTACTTGAATACTTATGATTATACATGTGACTTTCTGTTCTCTTCAATGCATGAATTTCAAATAAAAAGTTACGTGAAGGAGTGATCCCTTTAATTATTCGTTGTGCTTATTTCAGTATGTTGCATGTGTCCTGAAAACAGAACTGAGAACAGAGAAAGCTTTTTTTTTTTTTTTTTTAATCAGAATAGGCATTTTAAAAAGACAGTTGTAACTGATCTCGATTGCATATTCATAGCTTTAATTGGGCTTAAGTGATTCTCATTTTTGGAGGGCTAGACAAATTGGCCTGATAACGCTGGCCGACTGCCGTCAAAATGGACGGCTGTTCTAGACTTTTCCAAAAGGCACAGATTGTCAGTCAGTCCCTGCGGCTACATTTCTAGGCAAACACAAAAAGAACTGTTTTAATGTGTCATTTTTGAAATCTGATATGTCGTATATTGTGCCTGTGAAAACGTATTACTACGATATTTTTGCTGTCTGCTGGAGTGAATGGAAAGAATTAAACTGAAAAATCAGGCCAGTTATAAAAGTTGGTCAAATTCACATAGGATTGCCCTAACTCTGACTGACTATGCCCAAACTCTCTGTTTGGAGAACGATACTGATTTCAATTAAATTGAAAAGTCATGTCTCGTAGCGCTTCACAGCAGAGCACCCATGAGTGAACCCAATGAACCCAATGAAAAACTTGCGCAGATCCATGGCTCAGCAGGTCCGCAACTAACTAAGGGAGGCAGCAAATAGAAAAGTTCTACAGTAAGTCTAGACTTTAAGGCGTTGGGAATTTTCTCTTGTCAAATATGTGTGTGTGTGTGTGTGCAGTTGAGTGCATGTGTATGTGTGTGCATGTGCTTTTAAGTGTCGTGTGTGTGTGTGTGTGTGAGAGAGAGAGAGAGAATGGATGTGGTATATTTGAGGTGCAGACTCACTCTGTCAGCTGATAAGGTATCTGATCAGCACAACCAGCCTGCACATTTCAACCACAAGGTGGTCACACCCACTGGGAGGACTTCCAGAATGTTCTTTTAACATCTGAGACTGACAGGTCTCAAACCACATCTGGAGCACGCTCAGAGGCACCCACCGCGTCAGAAGCACAGTGAAGGATTAGTGGGCAAATCTTGGCTGCTTTGGCACACTGATCTTGAGGCGCATCTGTAGGGAAAGGGAATGAAAGTGAGTTTGTGTGTGTGTGTGTGTGTGTGTGTATGAGAGAGAGAGAGAGATACACGGCTGCGCTTGGTAAGGCATGACATGACATGGCACTCTACGGTCACCACAGCGGTATCAAAAGCTTTACGGCACATGCCACACGGCACGTCTCACAGTGCGGGTAAGACACAATCCAGGAAACCTTTTCACAACCGGGGATACCAGAGAAAGAGAGGAGCAGAGTGAAACAGAGAGAGTAAGTGAGAGAGGTATAGAGAAACGAAGAGAGAATGAGAGAGAAAAAGGGATGTATCACAAGAAAGTGAGAGATTGAGATAGACAGTGTTTGTGTATCTGTGTGTGTGTGTGTGAGAGAGAAGGAGGGAGGGGTAGGCAATAGCGAGAAAAGACGTTTTCCCCCACTGACACATGAGAGTTCACCCCCTTCATGTTAATCCCCTGAAATCTGCTCTCTGGTGCGGATTAGCGGCAGGAGAACAAGGCTGAGGAGCGGAGGGGGCGGCGTGCGGATGAGCTCACCCAGGTGCAGGTGGGAGGGATAGGGAGGGAAGGGACTGTGACTGTGACTCACAGCCATATTCAGGAGTTATGCCACCTGTCTGCTGTCACTCCAGGCCCCCAAGCGACAGGTGGAGAGAAGGGTGGGGGTGGGGTGATAGGGTTGGGGTTGGGAGGGAGGGAGCGGGAGCCGTAGAGAATGATGTTAATGATGATGCATGTAGAATCAATCACTCGCACCAAAACATCCTCTAGGTTTCTACAGTTTTTTTTTTTTTTTTTGTTGGGGGATAATTCATATTTCTATAAAATGGTTCAGCTGAAATATATAAATAATGTGGCTCATATGTCTATGTTGTTTAAGGACTAACCAAGCTGGAGGTCAATGATACCATTAGTAAAGAATGCACATTATGCATGTAAGACATCATGGCGGATCACTCTTTCCCTATTGATAATGCATAAGGAACAACTATAGACAAGTGCCAATTACTGTAAAACTGGAGGATCAAGGATATGAACATGCCCTGATTACTATTGGAGTGGTTTCTCCATCATTGGCAAAACACAAGAGGGAGGAGAGAAGAGAGGTAAGATTAGATTTTTCTCCTTCCGTTTCAAAGCAAAGTTACATTCCAAATAAGTCTTTCTTCAAAACCTCATCATTGTAGATGACACTTCTCAGCAAGTCTCTGCAAAGAAAGAAAATTAAAAAAAAGCTTTTTTTCTGCCTAATTAGTTTTTGTTTTTCTGTATCTCTACAGTGAACTCATGACATGTACTTTTCCAAAATCCCACCTCTCAAGGGGCGGAAATCTATTAAACAGCGGTAAGTACTTTGGGGAGTCTTTTTAAATGCCAACTCCATCTTTCCATGTGGAGAAGATGCATGTGCCTCAAACTTCTCTGTGTTTGTGTGTGTGTGTGTTACGTGTGTGTTCTGGAGTGTATGTGCAAATGAGAGTGTTCCAAAGAATACCAGCTCCCTCTATCACCACACAATGAGGAGTGCATCTTGGTGCTTTCGGGACGTAAATATACCCTAGCTAGCTGAGTGTGTATGTATGTCCATGTAGGTGTGTATAATGTGTGTGTGGGTTTGTGTATATGTGTATGCGAGAGAGAATGTGTGTGTGTGTGTTTTGTCCTTGTTGAGGTGTTTCATTTCTCCTGTGGTTATTTTAGCGCACAGTGGTAGCTGCACCTGCCTCTTGGCTCTCTGAACCACTATAGTGCTGCACACACAAACACACACACACACACACTCACATGCACCCCCAGGGGACAGGGACGGTGTTCAGCGTTCCTCCATAATGCATTGCTCCGCTCACCTCACCTGGTCGTCATGGGAGATGCATGGCCGCCCTGGGCGCAGGTGAGAAGATGAATGAGGGGGACCAGCACCAGATCGGGCAGCGGAAGCAGCCGGCGCCCTGCTCGAGGTGACCCAGCTCCAATCTTGTACCCTTTACTGCTCCAACTGCGCCACTCACATTGACATAACATACATTAAGTGGTAGTAAAAATAAACGTCAATTGTATTTGTGTTCCTCAATGTGTGTGTGTGTGTTGGTGAAGGTGGGGGGGGGGGTGGTTGAAATCAGCAATAATGCCATAATTAGGTGCTGGTAGTTGTAGTATTTTTTTTCTGAAAACCTCCAGGAGTCCTTCAAACCTGGCTACCGTGCTTCAAACTGGAACCAGCGCTTGCTTGCTCGTTCCACATCTAAAACAGGTCACATTCCAAAGCAGGGCCTGAACAAGGCCAAGGCCATGGCTTGTCCTGCCGCCCCGAACATAAGTTGAAAGTGGTGCCAACACTTAATCTGGGCTCTCTGCAGACACTCGCAGACACATACAAACACACACACGCACAAACACAAACAAACACAGACACACACACCGCAGGGCTAAACTGGTGGCTCGACCAAGCAAGAGTGAGAGCAGGGGGCCAAGTCTTTCAGCGGCACAGGAGGACAAATGGAAAGCAAAGAAGCAGCAAAAGAAATAGGGGGGGGATAATAATAGTAAAAAAAATCCCCTCGCTCAGGTGTTGCTCCAGGGAAAATGGAGAGCAGGCTTTTACCCGCTACTGAGCGCTCTAATGAGCTGACCCTCTGGCGCCTAATGAGACACTAACAAGGACAGAGCCGGCATGGCGCGGGCATTGCCGCGGCAACGCAAGGCTCGGTTGGACAGGCCCCCGCCGCTTGCTAATGGGGATGGCGGGGGGTGTGGGGAGGGGGTGGACGGGGGTGGGGGAGAGGGGCGACGGAGGAAGTGGAGTATCCGTCATGGCGATGGACTCAACTCCAGCAGTGCCCGCATGCAGATGGGAGCGTAGGCGAGTGGCGAGGGGGTCAGGCGATGGGGGGAGGGGTTTAGACGGACGGGCGTGGGCAGCGGGGTGCCTAGGCAGATGCGTGGCGGGGGGTCCCGATGATTGGCAGGATTCGATGAGGAGGAGCCACTCTAAGCGAACACTAATTGCCAGCTGAGGGAAGGAAGCATGGTTCACAAGTCTTGACGAGGTTTTAGCCATGTTTGTTTTTCTTGCCGACTCATTAGTTCTATTGATTGGGGAAGGGGGAGGGTTACGGACCACCTTGGATGGAGCCTGGACTAATTCTACATGCACCACTCATTGCTTCCGTGTCCCTGCAATAACCATCACAGATAACCAGGTTACCAAGAAGGGAAAAAAACTTCAAATTTAATATGCTAACCTTTAATGATATATGGATGCAAAATCTTCATTTTGCAAGATTCACTGCCCTCATGAAGGCTTCTCTCATTTCATGCTGAATGCTTGTTTTGCTGTTTGCGCGCACACACACACACACACGCACCATTACCTTTTGATGTGCCAATAAAAATCCATCAGATAAGCACAGGGCTTTGACACTATTTCAGTCAATGACATTTCTGCCCGCTGATATCTCCAATATCATTTTTTTTAAACTGATGCAATAATACACCACCTTTGGCAATGTCATTGGGAAGAGAACTCACAGACACTCTACCTGCCCTGCAATAAAAGGGTGGGGGGAGAACACATGCCCATGCACACACACACACACACACACACACAGACCTACGCACACAGGTTTTGCAAGGTTGCATAATTTTGCACGGCTGTGGTCTGACAGTGAGAACAAAGAGTGTGTGACTGCAGTTAATGCGCTGACCTAAAGAAAAGAGAGAAGGGGAAAAAAAACAGAGAGGAGATGTCACCTTTGACGAACCAAAAGTGGACGAGGAGATGGAGAAAGAGAAAGGGAAAAAAATGAAGGTCTGATAACAGAAGGAAGATGAAAAAAGAGGGAAGCGAGAAGAAAGAAAACTAGAAGCCGTGGCCGTTTATCCTCCGACTAGGAACACTCAGACAGCCGAGGACAAGAGAAAAAAGGAAAAGAAGAAGAAGAAAATCAGCGAATCCCATTCCATCTCAGTGGGGGCACGGGAGAGGAGTAAAAGTAATACTCAGAGTTCAATGGAGGCTGTAAGTTTTCCTTCTGCCGGCAATTTGTCAGCTGAGGGGCCCGGTGGGATTGGTGTGCAGGGGCATCTGGGGGGCACCAGGGAGTGCCCTCAGGTGGGAAGAGGCAATTCTGCTCCACGCCTCAATGGGCAGGTGTGTGATCCCCCACCTCAACTCCCCCACCTCACCTCTACGTTTCCGCTTTTCCGGAGGAGAGGTTCTCCTATCTGCCGCTGATCTGTCCCCTCTTCCTCTCTCCCTTTCTTACCCCATTTACTTTTTCTCTCTTTCTCTCTCTCTCTACTCCTGTTTATTTCCTTTCTTTCTTCAATTGCTATCCATGTCTCATCCTGCACCTCTTCTTCACTCCCTCTCTCAGTTGCAACCTCTGCTCTTCTCTCTCTCTCTCTCTCTCTCTCTCTCTCTCTCTCTCTCTCTCTCATCTCACTCAACTCACATTTCCGTCTCGCTCTTTTCTACTCTTCCCCTCCCCGCACTGACACACACACACACACACACACACACACACACACACATAGAACACGGGTCTCTCTCAGAGAAGCTTAGTTTTGTATTAGCAGCTATTACTCACTATGGTTTATAAAGCTAAATCAAAAAGAATGTTCTTCGTTCTTCGATATGATCAATCGTTATCCATTTATTTTCTGAATTACTTCCATTGCTGATAAATACATGAGAATGTGGCTGCAGCCCTTGAGCTGGAGTTGTTGACGCCTGGGCTCGGTGTCTCCACGTCCATATGACCGCTTCTACCACGTTTTCTGTTGAAACTTCCTTTTTTCTTCCGTTTGCTTTCTCGCATGCAACACACTTTACGTCGTTGTCCACACATCCATGCAGGCTCTGTACACTAGTGACTTTACTGACTTCCACTGGTTTGATTTGGCCTTGGAGCCGGGCAATGCCAAAATGAAGTGGTACTTGAAGTGGCATTTGTTCTTTACTAAGACTGGAACAACTGGCTGCCACCAGTGCAGTATGTTGCTGCTACAGAAAGGGTCTATTGAGACAGCGGCCCACTATTAGAAGTGGAATGTAAATGGAATGTTTTTTTTTCTTTCAGTTCTTTCTGTTCTTTCTGTTAGTGGATTGCTTTTTAGTCTGCCTATATACATACACACATTCTTTCTTTTTCTCTCTCATAGACACACACACACACACCACATACTCTCACACACACACACACACACATGCACTGCCTCGTTCTTGTTGACAGGCTGGCTGGCGGACACGGGGAAGAGGTGATAATTGCGGCGGCAGCAGCAGGTCTCCCGCTGGCCAGCTGCGCAGTCACAGGCCCAGCCACTGAACCTGACAGACGGGGGATCTCATTTATCTCCCACACAAAAGACTGAGGCATGCTGGGAGCTGGAGAGTGCCATGCAGGGGCCCGTGGCGGCGGAACTGGCGGGGCGGCGTGCACAGTGATGGCATTCACAGCCAGAGAGGAGGCAACAAGGGGACGAGATGAGTGGGGGATAAGAGGTGGGTGGAGAGGGAGAGAGAGAGAGAGAGAGAGAGAGAGGTAGACAAAGGGAAAAATAATGGTTGGTGCAGGTGCCAAGTGTGCAGAAAGCTTTGAAGAGTCATTTCAGTGCGTCTTACATTGGTAGGGCCAAGATGGCCCCTCACACATAGCTACTGTATCTCCAGGGCTGCCCCTGGGATTTGCTCTTCTTCCCTGCATTTCTCTGGAGGAGCACGTCTCTCTCACCTTCTCCTCTCTGTCCCTCTCCCCCTTACATACTCACACAGATAGTCACACAGATACACACACACATACTCACACACACACAGAAAGAGAGACTCACACAGACACCTACACACAGACTCTGATGCCAACACACATACAGTACATACTTTCTCACACACACACACACACACACTTGCGCACACAGACATCCTCAAGCTCTTGTCTATGTTTAACCCCTCTATCTTCCTCTGCTTCACTCTGTCATTTCCTTCCCCCTCATCACTCGCTCTCCTGTCCTCCTCTCTCCTCCTCTCTCATCCACCCTTCCGCCCTGAAGAGCTGATTAACTCCCCATGTGGGGAGAGTGGAGGGCCGCCAAAGGCCAGAATTAAACGCCCTCTACCCCCGACGCCTGCAATCAGTGGTTTCTTCCACACTTCGCCATCAATCAGCTCCATCTCCCCACCAGCACGCTCCACAAACAGCCAGCCTGGCCACAGCCCCTCTAAGCCCTGGAAGGTAGTTGGTAAGATGGGGGGAGGGGGGGTGTGGGTGGGTATGGATCATCAGAAAAGGTGGTGTGTGTGTGTGTGTGTGAGGGGGGGAATATTGAATGACAGGAAAGATGGTGATGAAATGGATGAGAGACAGCACGAGAGACATAAGAAGCATCAAATCTCACCAGCAAAAGACAGCGTGTGAGAGAGAGACACACGTACACATGCAGTACACACGCACAGATGGAGAGGGATGGTTGGCCTCCTCTCCTTCCTGGGAGCTAGCCATGCAGTTATGGTGACCCTGAGAAGCCTGTTGGGGTTCACACATAGTGAGAGAGAGAGAGAGGGGGGGGAGGAGAAGGAAGGAGATGGTGGAAAATCTCTAAAGGAGCTTTGTGGTTGTGCTAAATGACATTAGGGAGGCAGAGGAAGAAAGAAGTAGATCACAAAAGCACAAGAAACCCACTTTGTGTGACTCAGATAGCTTAGAATTGACAGATCCTGCAGTGGAAATGTGATGGCTCACGGTCAGTTACTCTCCTGGAATGCAGATTTGTCATGTTTGTTACCTGCCTCTCCAAACACATGCTTCTGGTCTGAGATGAGGCCATTTGCAGATCGCTTACAGACCTCACACCGTCATATTCTCCAGTTCAAAAACTCAGGGATCTGAAACAGAGGGAAGCTTTTTTTATATTGGAGATTGTTACGGGCCAGCCCGTTGTTTCCGCCTGTGTCTGTCCTGTCTCTTTTGTTTCTGTCTTTCAGGGTGGAGCTACAGGGCAGGTGTGGATCATTCCCACTAATTTAGCCGTTCCTATAATGTTCCAAACAGTGTTTTGTTTGTGTGTGATTGGTGTTATTGCTGCTGTTGTGTGTGTATGTGTGTGTGTTAAATGTATAGTAAAAGAGCTCTCGTGTGTAGAGATGTGAACTTTTCAACCTGATTCTCTGCCCAGATGAAACACTAAGGCGTTCAATCAAAACAGCAGTTGGGAATGGGCCTCCCTGATGCTGGTTATAGAATTTAATCCAAACTTAAGCTGATAGATAGATAGATAAAAACATGCTCTACCTTTTGCTTTAGGGAGCTATCAATAACATGCCTGGAGGGTCCAATGTTTTCAAAACAGCTAATTATTTATTGCATATCAGAAGGATTTAGGTTGGAGAAATGTCTACTGAGGATATGATTCTCATATAATGTGATAATGTATAAGGCTTACTGAAAAGGTCATTGATAGTATTTAATAGGCCTAGTAAATGTCCAGGTTTGGTTTTGGTTTGAATGAATATATTCTTAGGTGTCATATTGATGCAAATTGCAAATTTGGAGTAAATGTTTCATCATACAGCCTAAGAAATAAAGAAAAATCTGTGATTGTCTTTCAAATTTAATAGTGTTATGACCAATAAGAGCAATGTCTGCAAAACATACTAAACCAGCAGACTGTCGGACACAGTAAGTTTGCTAATACCAATCCAAAGGCCTAGCTGTAGTAAACAATTATGGTCATTGATATGGACACATCCTTATTGATTATGAACTTCCATGACTATCACTACAATAGGAAAAACAATACTAAAGATGTTATGTGTGAGAGTGAGATATTCTCAGTTTCAACTGAAAAGCTAATTGATTTGCATGTGAACTTCTGTACTAATCTGAACAACATACTGTAATGCTTAAGCAGTTTTGACATAATGTCAATACTGTTGTTTCTTCAAATTATGTTGCTTGTGTTATTCAGAGATATTTTAATCTGAGCACTTTTACCAAACCAAAAAATTGCATGCACATCACCTGCCTTTTTTCCTATTTAATGTCACTGCTTGAAGCAGAGCCTTCTTTACTTCAGCCGTGGGGCACAGTATGTGAGATGACTGGGAGTGTTGCAAGGTTACTAAATAACAGAGCTGAAACCCATTTCATCTTGACATGTGCAGCTCGCTTTTTCATATTAAGCTACAGATAACATCTCAATTCCAATTCAGCTCACTCTGTCACCTATATATATATGTATATATATATATATATATATATACTCCTTTGTTTACCTTGGGTTGATATTTTCGACCTAAATGAGTTGAGAAGCAGGGGATGATTTAGGAGAGGCCTAGAGACTAGGGAATAAGCTCACACTCACAGTAAATTGCCACTTCTGACAGTCAAACAGACTCTCGCAGGTCAACGGGGTCAAGAGTGACGTGAGGTGATGAGATGGGGCTCTCGGAATAGAGGGGACTTTTAAATCAGAGCGGCTGCATTTGGGGCCATTAGACTACAGATTTATCCACCGCAGGCTGTGTGGAACCAATCTGCCGCCGTGATGTCACCGTGTGCTCCTCCGCCGCCTCTCGTGTCTCCTCTAGCTGCTGGCGCTCCCACTTTTGCCTGCATAGTGTTTCAAACACACCCACACAAACACACACACACAGACTTCTATAAGTCTACAAATCTATGCTTCTGAACAAACCAAAACTAGGTGTAAACAAACACACACACAAAGAGTATGGCATTTATTATGGACAGAAGGGCAGAAAACACATCCACATGCATCCAAAACCCACCTACGCATGCACACACACACACACACACACACACACACACACACACACACACATCCATCTATCTGTCCCCAGCCCTATATGGCACTTGTCTTCATGCTCCTCCATCGCAGCAATTACCTGCTTTACAGCAGGCAGGCTCTTACCATGTGAGTCCTGTTAACTCTGACATCCATTACTGTTAAAGATCATTCTGTCAGCCTCTCTCTCTCTCTAACTTTCGCTCTCTCTTTTCCACTTTCACTCATGGTCTTTCTCCAGGGGCAGGAACAGATAATGATTCCCTGGCTGAAGGAATTATAAGTATATAAATATATTTTTGAGAAAAAAGAATAAAAAATAAAAAAAAAACCTTTTAAATGACAGCAGACAAATCCATAGCAGTCTGCTAAATCTGTGGCAGTGACAGCTGGGGTATAATTTTGCCCTGTGCTTTTTGAGAGCTCGGCAGTATTCCTCCGCTTCCCCGTGTTTCTCCTGTGCTTAATTTCGACTCGACGTGTCACACACTCATGGGGGGCCAATTAGCTGCTCCAGCTGCTAACCCTGACACAGCATTGGTAGATTTCCATTAGAGCCATAGCTCTTCAAGGTACACAGCAGCCCCCCTGCTAGTCTGCATGTGTGTGTGTGTGTATGTGTGTGTTAGTGTGTGCCCATGCATGCGTGCATCCATGCATGGGTGTCTGTGTGTGTGTCCAAATGGGTGTTCTGCATGTGTGTTTGTGAATGTGTATGCCTGTTTGAGGATGTCCATTATAAATTTGTGTAATTTGTTTATATTTAAATGCGTGTTTATCTTTGCGTGTGCACAGGCTTATGAATGTAAATCCATAGGCCGAAGTATGAGTGCCTGTTTAGTGCACCTGTGTGAGTGTGTGTGCATGTGCCTGTTTGAGGATGTCCATTAAAAACTTGTGTATGTGTTTGTATTTAAATGTGTGTTTATCTTTGCTAGTTCAAGTGCTTATGAATGTAAATCCATATGCTGACGTAAGAGTCCCTGTTTAGTGCACTTCTGTGTGTGTGTGTGTGTGTGTGTGCGTGTGTGTGTGTGTGTGAGTGAGAAGGAGAGAGTGTGTGTGTAGGCATCTGAAAACGCCATATTTTATCTTTCAACTGATAACGGTCCAGTAGTCTGAATTTAATGCATTTTCATCTTCCTGAATGCATTGATAAAAGGGGGGAAAAACTGACCTCTTCGACCAGGTTAAACACATTTTGCATTTATTGCTTTATTTAATTCACTCCTCCATAATGGCATGTAAATCCTGTCCCGAAGCAGGTCTCATATACACACCACGCCATACACAGCAACAGCTAATATACTGTAGGGTTACTCCTGTCTCCTGTGATGGTGCCACTACTGCCTACTGATGCAGGGCATTAGCACACAAATTTGCACCGTTAAGATGGAGTCAGTCCCCGACAGATGGAGGCAGATACAGTAGGCCTGTGTAGCTCTACTGCTAAGAGAAACAGACATTGATTTTTGTTTAAGCGCTCTCTTGTCTTGGGAAAGGTTTCGGGATGTTGAATGAGCGGATTGTGCAAATAAACGTCAATATACTAGAGGCAACAGGTTCGATAAATAAATAAGTGGGCTAAATAAAAC
>JAGFZM010001674.1:247092-259335 GCA_017657215.1 Limnothrissa miodon | reverse complement strand
AACAATAATCCACTTTCTTAGTCGTATCATTGAGTGTGACCTGTCACAGAGCTGAACAAAACATGCACTGCTATATATTTTTTAATACAGGAATTTCATTCACGAGTAATGCAACATCATAAACATTAGATACAGGGCTGCAAAGAGCCGGCCTGTATCAGTGCGAAATAAATAAATAAATAAAGTTGCCTCTCACCCGACCCACCTCCCAATGTATCGCAATCAATTTAACGCCGGGCCAAATTCAATTTGACAATAAGACAATCTGGGAGCCAAAGTCGACTCATTGAAGGCGACACTTATTTGATCAGCAGGGTTTGTGGGAAGACTAGCGGAGGATGGTCCAGGAAGAGAATGCGCCGTGCCGCTAATGCTAACACAGCCTCGTGTCAGAGATGGATTGGGGTGTCAATATTATGGATCCTCCTCTGTTTAGCCGCCCCCGCAGCAGGGGGAAATAGGCGTCCGTGTCATATTAAAGATGCCACTTTTGCCAGGCAGAAGCGCAAAAGATGCAGCCAAGGCTGATGTGCACCCACGCTCATGGAACTGTAATTTATATTAGTAAAAAAAAAAAACACAATCAACCATCAGGGCCACTCTAACAGATAACTAGCAAAATTTTCTCTCATACAAAATACCCCAATTTTTCATTCAGTTTGTGCTAATTGTTTTCACCTCAAAAGAATAACCTGCAGTTAATATTCCCATATCGTATTTCCCTGTCTGCCTATACACAATCTGTATTTGCTATTCTCAAGGAAAAAGGAGGTAAAAAGTGAAGTTATGAATTTATCTTCATATGTGTCCCCCCGATGAGAACACAGTGCAGTCATAGCCTGAAACTGGAGCTCATGTACAGATGCCAAAGACCCACACAAGGTTTTACATGTAGTTAGCATCCACCCACTTTTAGCCTCTAGCATCAGCAGTCCCCTGTCTGGAGAATTTGATCCGGCTCACCACCGTAGCGGTCTGAAAGATCCATTTGCATGACCATAAGGCAGTACTCTAGTCACAAAGCACAGAATATGATAATCCAAATATAAACAAGCAAGAACAGTTCTCTCTCTCTCTCTCTCTTTCTTTATCTCTCTCTCTCTCACACACACACACACAAACATAGCCTATAAGGCTGTTTATCTGTAGTCTCTGGTCGTCATATGCTTGTACTGTACTGTATGTTTTCATGTATACATCTGTTCAGGTGGACGTCCTCTTTTATTTTCCTTCTCCATATGGTTCTGTGTGGCATTTTCATTTATCTGTGATATGTAGGATATAGTTTACCCTACATTTCTTAGGATAAAAGTGCCTACTGAATGCATAAATGCTAATGTGTAAATGTTTGTGCATGAGTACATGGGCACATGTGTTTCCTTGGGAAATGTAGACGTCTAGTGTAACATTGTGCTATTTCATCTGAGCTGGATCAAAGTCTGCTCTCTGTGTCCCTCCATGTGGGTTTGTCTAAACCCTCCGACATCTTTGGCCGCCCTTCTCCAGTCAGAGCTCACACAGATCAGACTGACATTTTGTCCTCTCTTTTCAACCAGCACTTCTTGCTGTTTACTTAGCAATGTCTTTGTATTTTTTTTTCTCCCTCTCACTTGCTCACACTCTCACTCTCGTCCTCTATTACCCCGTGTCTCCCTCCCTCTATTCAACTATCTCCTGTTTTAATAGCATTTGATTTTGCTGCACTCCACACAGGCACACACACGCAAACACACACAGATTCACACACACACTTTTATGCATTAAACCCGGCGAGGCAAGGCCTGGCACTCTGAAGCCGAGACTCCTACGCAGCTTGGGGATGTTGCTGTGCTCCTCACGCAGAGTTGGAGGTCGGAGGGCATACAGGCCAGCGGGTGCGTTGCAAGAATTCTAATGGGCTGTTTATCAGACCATACGTGCACACTCTTTCACACATACATATACACACACACACACACACACACACACTGATAATGTTTATCTGAGTGCAGGCACGGGCCACACAACCATGAGGAGCGCCAGTGGGTGGGTGGCAAAACAGAGAGGTCAGAGGGCACAGTCAGCTCCTCTGCCCCACCGACACACTCCGATTTCTTCCATCCGGTACTCATACACACACCACACACTCACACACACACACAAACATAGACTAATGTGCATACATGGAGTCATAGCCACAATAACACACATTCAAAGATAAATACACACGCACACACTAACACATATAGGTAAGTGCATACAAGCGCACCCACACACCCAGCGCAGCAGCAGTGTTCCACTCTATGGAGGCTGATTAGCATTTTAACACTGTTTAAATCTAACCTCCCCTCAAGACCCCAGACACCCCATCACTACACACACACACACACACACACACACCACCTCCATAAGGGGCTTCAATCAATAATTCTCAGAAAAGAACTGATGCTGCAGTCTTATAAGTGTAATGTCAGTGGAAATACTTGCTTGGAGGTGACTGTTTAAACAACCTGTGTGCAGTTTATCAAACTCCGGGGAACGGCTTTCATCGTCAAACTTTTTTTTAGGCATTGAGCGGGGGGGGGGGGGGAGCAGCAAAGTAGAGGGAAGATAAGTAAAAGACACGGAAATAACTGATGAGGTCAGTGAAGCATGTTAAGAAAATCCCAATCACGTCCATCACAATGGCAGAGCCCAGATACTAAAGCTAGAGTTATCCTCAGTGGAAGACCCACACAAATACGTACATGTACTCCCTCTCAAACATACAGTATACAACATTCAAGCACATCTTGCATCATGCCATTTTTTCCCATTTATAAGAAAGCTGATGAAGCAGAGAAAAGTTAAATAGAAGTGTACAGCAAGATCGGTCAAGTAGCTATTATTTTGGGTTTTCCATGTGGCAGAAGGTATATATAGTTAACAGTCCTGGGTACACAGTTTTTTTTTTTTTTTTTTTTTTGGTAGCGTTTTGTTTTTAGAAAACTTGACAGCATAGACAACATGAACATGAACAACTTAGACAACATGGATTTCAACACAGAAATACCACTAGCCAAGGCAAAAGTTCTTACACAACCTTAAATATTTCACACACACTCAAACACAGCTAGTCATTGCACTCTCTCTTTTTCAATAACATGTTTTCTCATCTGAGAGGAGAGTTCAGAGGTCTAGGTTGCTGACCAGTTGTGATGGTCACTAACATGCAGTTGCTAGAGTGTCTCTCTGTGTCTATCTGTCAGAGCACTCATCCTGTTTGTGTCCAGGGACCTCATTAGGGACGGAGTCACTGTCTCATGTCACACAGGGACCACACAGAGGGATGGACGGTGGCCACAGGGGACAAAAGTCCCAATGGAGAGAGAGAATGAGAGAGATAGAGAAACATGACAGAAAAGAGAGATGAGAAGAGGGGGAAAAGTGAGAGCTGTATGGAGAGAAGGAGATGAGGTGAAAGAGAAATAGGAAAAGTGTGTGTGTGTGTGTGTGTGTGTGTGTGTGTGTGTCTGTGTGTGTGTTTGGGGAGTTAGGGGTATGGCTGCAGGAAAAGAGGCACAAACCGTGTCCATTCAACAGTGTCCTGTATAGCTGTGCAATGTAAAATAATAGTGCTTGGTTGGGCAGGCTACAGACCCAGACACTTAAACGCCCTTGCTAAGGGTGGTTATTACTGCTTGCTATTATGGCTGGGCTTACTGTTATTACAGCCATCACTGTATAATTTAGAGGTCAGGCCAGGCAACAGTTAGAATCTCTCCAGGCCTTTATTTGCTGCTATAGAACACAATTGAAGAGAGAAGAGCAGAGCAATATAGCTTTATCCTCACCACTCTTAGAAAAGCAATTGATATCTGTGTTGGTCTGGGGACAGCTATTTACTGTAATTTACTGTAATTAACTCCTGTTTGACATTTCCAGTGGAGTGCTAAGTGTTCTTCTATTACGTTTATGCCTAAAAGAATGATTGAAAAATAATCACTAGAAATGCAACTAGAAATGTGATTCCTAAAGGAATAACTAGTACATACAATGTTATGACTTTGAAAGCACTACTGAACAGGAAACATAATTTTTGGGTGCTAAGTTCTATGCTTGGAGGCTGAAGCCTGTTTTTACTCAAAGATTTGTGGGAGTAAATTACTATGTACTATGAGTAATGTACCATGCTAATGGATTACTAACATACTATGCTAACTAGCTAATTATACCACAATGTTAACATTGTCACTTTGCTAACAATGTTTTTAAGCAGACATGCTTAAAATGTTGCGTAACTATAATACCTATGTCAACCGTGGTAGTGTTCCAACATTACTACATATTTTCAAGTCTGTTGATAGGGGTGTTATGGTGATTATGAAACCAGAAAAAATGGGTTTCTAAGTTTCAGTGAGTATTTAATTCACATTTGTTGTAATTCATGAAAATCAGAAGCACATTCACAAATGTTACTTTTGACCTGTTATACCCTTTAGCAAGCCAGCCTGATAAGAATAAAAAGGTTGACAGACTTAGGGGCCATACACACGGACACGTTTTTTTTTTAACTCCAGGCGCTCGATTTCAATTGTTTCCCTATGGAACGGTGCGTCTTTGAAAAAGTTCCACTGCTGCGATCCGTCCGGCTTTTTTTGTCGCTTGCGTTTCCTTCAAAAAACGCGAGGTTTCTAAAAACGCAAGGTGCTCAGAGTTGAAAATGGTTGAACTTTTGAGGTTGCATTTTTATTAACAATGGGTGTTGCGTAGCAACGTTTATGTTCTTAACCGCTTTGCAAACAAGTTTTTTGAAAGGTTGCGACACAGTAGGCTTTTTTGGAGGTGAAAAGCGTGTTCCGTGTGAACGGCCACAGAGCCCGTTTACGGGGAGCCGGTCCACTCTCTACTTGCCTCCAATCTGTTGAAATTCCGCTAGTTTTGCTGTTGAGCAAGTGAAAAATGAATTGTAGTCTATGGAGCTAACTTAATTTCTTAATGTACGTTGTGGTAGTAGCTACCTGAGTATAGAGTATAGACATGAAATAAAAAGTCACTCATGTCCTTTCTTCTTTTCATAGGATGGGCTGCTTTCCACGTAATATGCTAGCATTTAGCTAATTAACTTTCTCAGGAGCGCCCTCTTGTCGCAGTACCACCCGGAAGGATTCTGAGAGTGATTGTTCTCCCCCTATTAAAAATTCTCTGACAGCCCCTTACTGTCTCCCAGACTTCCTGTAACCATGAAGCTTCATTTACTGTGGCCAAGAAGGACCAAACATGCTCAGTTAGAGAAAGCAGTTTCAAGTACAAAACGATGCAGATTAACAAAAGTACAAACAGAGAAACGTGGTGCAAATGAAAAAAAAAAATGATGAGATGCGCTGCAGATAGAGAAACGTTGCAAAACACAAAACGCTGCAGAAATCAGCTACTACAAAGGAAGAGCTCCAAACCTCCAGAGGGTGCTCTCACCGTGACAGCTCCATGGAGAGGCAGTTAATAAAGCAGTAAAAAAAACCTGTTCTGTGGGATCATGCCGTTTGGTATCTGAAAACCATGCTGCCTAATCCCTAAGCTTAAAAATTTGGTATCTTGATCGTCAAATGATCTTGAAAGACATAAGCAAGGTTACCATTGCACTTGGAATTCTACCCCAACCACGGTAAAGGTAAACCTGGAGAACAGTTTATAAGTACTTGCAGCATTATGAATCCTGTCATGTTTCGAAAAAACAGGCTTTTTTGCAGAAGAGACACTATAGATGAGAAGGAGCTGATGGGTCATTAGATGTTTCCCTAAAGCATAGTAAAGCTTCATTCAAAATAGACACTGGAATTCTGAACTTTTTTTTTTCCAGCTGCAAGCAATTGGGTGGTGCCTCTTTAGGAGGATTTTCAAAAAAAAGTTCCCACACTTCTGTCACTGCTATGGATCAATACCTAATCAGTTGTTCTCAAAGGCCCCCCTTTGGCTTGAGGCCCCAAGCAATTGCTTGTTTTGTTTGCAATGGGCCTGCAGGTGAGTGGGTAACACAGTTCAGATCATTGGCCATTCTTTTCCCTCTGTGTTCAGTTAAACCACCGAAAGTCTGCAATTGCCATAAAACAAAAACAGAATGTGACTTTAATGCTATTAATTGAACAAATCCTCACAGCTGATGCTCCAATTATGCAAATAACAAGGTGAGCACTCAAAGCCTTACTTGAACTTGCTTAGGGCTTAGGTCGTATAGGGAGGACACTGAAACTGCGTGTGTGTGGGTATGAATGATAAATCCGATGAATGATGTGTGAGACAGAATAAATGTGTTTACAATGAGGCACCTTTCTGAAGCAGATCCTCAGTGTTGTATTGAAATGCTACATATATATATATATATATATATATATATATATATATATATATACATTCTATACACACTCAGACACATATCCACACACATACTTTCGCTCAGGTCTAAATCTTTCTCTCTCGCTCTCAGTTCTTCTCTCTTTGACATTGATCATGCCTGTGGTTACATATGCCACACACATATCTGTTCCCGGGTCCACCTGATATCATCTCCGAGGCAGCCATGGGCTATTACTCTCTCATTAAAGGTAGAGCAGGGAGGAGGGAGACAGAGTGGCCCAGGCCAATAAATCAATCAGATGATGCACCTCATCACCTGTCCTGGAGGGCCACCTGTCCCATGATCCCTCTCTGCTACTAAGCACAAGTTGCGGCTACAGCATTAAAGGGGCACAGGTTGTATCTTAAGGGTTATCTGTAACTCGGCATGAAACAGCCACCAAAGTTAAATTACTGGATTGATCCAGTCGTGGGCCAGGTAGCATTGCAGTTGAGATACATAAAGCACAGGCAGAACATGAAGAGAAACCACACACACACACTCCACAGCTAACCACAGTGCTACACACACACTCCACAACCAACCACAGTGCTACACTCTAAAAAAAAAAGGTTCTTGAGGGTGCTATATAGAACCATAGGGGTTCTTTGTCTAGAAAATTGAACCATTGCCTTCAAAAAGGTGCCATTTCATGCACGTAATGGAAATTTGAACTTCAACGACCTTTATTGGAACCTTTCTGAAAACGACACTCATTTAACACCATTTTTAAGGTAAGTGGTTGAAAGTGTTCACCTCTTTTTTTCATTTGGTATTTCCTTAGTGTTACAGACGGAGAAAAGATAAGGGGCGTTTCCCATAAACTACGTCAGTATGTGTAGCTTTGACATCTGTGTGAAATTTGTTGTAGTTACAGTAGCTGTTGATGTCATGTTACCCACAGCAAATACAGTTCACATTGTTGGATTCCTTATTAAGATACGTTTTCTACTTTTTTGTCAATCTGATAGTTAAATTATCAGGTTTTGAAGTTGTTTGCGAATTGTTGTTTAATGACAAGCCCGGTATTTTGAGACTTGACGTCAATTGCTAGTGTGGAGTTGTCATGGCTAACTTAGGCTAACTTAGCTTAGGCTTTTACTCATTAGCTATAACGTTACATAGCTGTAAAGCAGATGTTTTCACTAATGCCAAAGCCTATTCAAACGACAACATTTGACTTTCGTTGCTACTGTGGACAGTCCTGCAATTAAGTCCTACGATTATCTTGTTAAGCACATCCAACGACACCACAAAAGTTTGGTCAGTCTAAACTATTTTCTGCTTCTAAGATGCGTTAAATTTCTAGGCTGTAAGCAATAGTAACCGTATCTATAGCAACACTGCACAATCTCCTGTCCATGATGACTCCTGCTCCCTACAACTGGCTTTAAATTAAATAAATTAAATGATTGAAGAATGATGTATAAATGAACTCTTGTAATATAATGCAAATGTGTTGTAATTCTTACATCAACAGAACAACAAATTGAAACGCTTCTGCAGTTAACAAAGAATGACTGAAAAACTTTTTCCACTGATGAAACACCAGGTCATGTTTTTGAAAGAGTTGGAAAAGCTGCATCAGCATTGGCTCAGTAAGTATGAAATATATTATTTGTTGTAAAATGAGGAGAGTTTTGCTCCTGATCTATACTCTAATTCTAGCTACAAAATGTTTTCATTCTAAACATGACCTTTCAGGTACCCAAACCATAAAAAGAACACAGATGTCCTGGGATGTCTGATCACCAGGTTTCCATTTTTGAAAGACCACAGCTGCTCTGGATATGTAAGTACATATGTTAACTTTTTCTTGTATGAACCATTGTTTTTTTTTTTTCTTCAGTTAAATTTGTAAATGTTATTATGATATGTACTGTAGCTCTCATAATGCATAACAACATCCGCAGGACACCCTACTGGAGTGCTTACGTAATAAGTTCAAGAAAGGAAGGTCCCCTTTAGTGAACTTAGCAACAGTCCAGGAGATGAAAAAAAAAGTTTGGCGCCAAAAGACAAAGGGTTGTGGACAACACAGAGGACTCGCCTGGAGATCAGGTACCAGGATTCTTGTTTTTAGACCATTATTGTCCCTGCCTGTATGTCTGTCTGTCAACTTGCTAGTCAGTGTGGTCACCGTTTACAAGTACAATAAAAAATGGCCAATATCTTATGACTAATTGCAGAGGGCAATTATACTTAATACTTACTTAATTCCTGTAGTTTGTTTATTGCACATTGTTTAAATTATTAATTTCTATATTTTATGGTTATGTTTCAGATTGTAGTGGACCTTGAAAGTGTTGGGGATGATGACCTGAGTTACCAGGAGCACATTAATGCCATCAATAATGAGCTGCGCCGGCGCCAGCCAGACCTCACCAACATAATGGACAGAATGAAACGTACACTCCACAAGAGGGTTGAGTACATGACCAAGCCAACAAACGAGGTGCTGGAGATCTTCCCCTGTCTTCAGGTGCCCAAGGTGGTAAGAAACTAATAGGAATTATACAGTAATTAGGTCCAAATATTTAGCATTTTCTGATTGTTCAAGATCCATCTTACGCACCATGGTATATCCCACAACATTCCCCTGGGATGTCTTCTACAGCTTATATTCAGATTTGGCAGTTGTCTCCAGAGAGTCTTAATGGAGTAGAACTTTGACATTTCATATACAGAGAAGCAAGCAGGTGTATGCATTGAACTGTTGCATTGCTTGGGAATTGTAGAAAAAAACCTTAGAACTATCTGTGTTTTCCAGCTGCATCATGAAATGAGGCTGCGTTTTGGACAGGATATGGAGCTAACCCTCCAGAATACCCTCACTATGATGATGCCTAACATCATCAGGGCAGCTCAACAGGGAAGTCATAAGAAGATACTTGACACCCTGTCAAGATTTGAGGCCAACACAGATGGTACATATGTCATAAAATAACCCCCTCCCACACACACACCCTAAATTGTCTTTATAAAACTACGGTTTTATGAAAACAACGTTTCTTTCTTTTGAAATTCCAGACCTTCAGCAGAGTGCAGCAGCCATTCTTATCCTCCCTGAACTCTTCAAAGAGAAAGCAAAACTCCTCTATTGCTTAGATGAGGTATTTATTGTTTCTATATTTGTTATTGTTATCTCTAATTTACTGTACATGTCTTTGTTTTGTCAAGATCAGAAATTCAATCAGGTCACTTAAACATCTCTCATTTGCATAGGAACCACCTAGCCCATTTCCGGTGATCCGCGACTCCCCTTCTCTCGTAAGGCATCAATAAAGATGGAAGGCGTGACCATTACAAGTGGAGAGATGGACATTCCCCACGCGCTCCAATGCCTGTTAGAGGTGTACTTTGTCTTAGGTGTGGAGTACCCCAAAAACATCAGGCATACTTTAAGCTTTGCAGAGCACTACTTATTAAAATGCAAAATGGAAAGAACTCTGTTTCTATCCCTGTCCTGAAACTTTACACCCAGATTTATTCATGATTTTTTTCTGTTTTTGTTGGTTGTATGCTGTTTTATTTCTGTTTCTAACGTTTAGAAATGTTTACACTAATTATTTCATTTTCTTAACTTGTTTAACTTTTAAATGTTTTTGAATGTGAACTTTTTTGAATAATAAATAGTCAAATTTTAAACCATCTCTCCACTCATTCTTTAATAATAATAATAATAATAATAATAATAATAATAATAGATAATGAACCTTTTAAAGGTGCAATTTAGAACCCCTTTTTAAAAAAATCAAAGAACCATTAGGGTTCTTTTGATTGAACCCTCTGAAATGGTTCTATATAGAACCTTTTGAGGGTGCCATATATGTACCAAGCTATAGAACCCTAAAAGGATCTATATGGAACCTTTTATTTTAAGAGTGTATACACACACACACACACACTCTGGCATTTCCAGGGACAATGGTGTTTTGGAAGAATTTAAATGTTGAATTTCACAATGTGATGGTTTGACAGTAAGTATGTCTCATCTACCTTTTGCCATTCAGGGAAACATGAATAGGTCAACTTAGTTTGTTGCCATGAGTCTACTGTGTGTGGTTGTGTGTGTGTGTGTGTGTGAGGGGGTGTATGTTTTGGTTTATTTCCATTCTTTCCAGGAGAGTGCATAGTACCCTCTCCTGTTAATCCTGACACTGCAGGGACAAATGGATTGCTGCCGTCTGCAATGTCTCCCCCTACACACACACCCTCCAAAATTTGGCTCTTATTTGTCTGATATGCACCCCCCACACACACACACACACACACACACACATACACACAAACACACACACACACACATATGCTGCTTAAACTATGCTGATGGCAAGAAAAAGAAAAAGGTGAAAAATGCAGAGAAGGAGTGGGTGAGACAGTAAGAGAGGTGTGGGGGGAGGGGTGGTGCACGAAGCAAAAACACATCATCTTTTTTTCCCTCCATGCCCCAAAGGAAACAACTTGTTATCCTGTTTCACCTGACTTGACATTTCCGTAGGATCAAACACCTCATCATGCAGTACCCCATGAAGGAGAGCGAGCGAGAGAAAGAGAGAGAGACACAAACAGAGGCAGAGAGAAAGAGAGGAAGGTGGTTGTGGAGGCAAGGGGAGGTGGGAGTTGCGTGGCAGAGAAATCTGCTGAAGCGACAGTGCAGGTGTTAAAAGTAGCTGGCCTGATCAGGGCCATTCTGTTGTGGCTAATCCCTGTGGCGTTAGCATGTAATTAATGACCCTCCACACTCATGCGAGCGTAGCATTCAGCAGAGGGGCTGAGTACAGAGCAGGAATGTAGGACACGCCACTGCTGCTTCTGCTGCTGGTGCTCAGACAGGTCACAAGCTGGGACTGGGGTGGGAGTGAGCTGGTTAAAGATGCCCATGGAATCATCCCTTTAGTTCACATGCACTAATGCCAATGAAAGAGTAAACACTAGACAACAGACATTTGACAGCATTCGAGATTTTCATTAAATATAAATGTAAATACTATCGATGTGTGTGTGTGTGTGTGTGTGTGTGTGTGTGTGTGCATTGTATTCACAAGGCTTCTCCTTGTGAATGTACTGTTTCCTTTCTCCCGAATACATTCACCCCTCATCGTTCTTTTAAATGCCAAGGACAAGCAAGTTGTTTTTTTCGTCCTAATCATGTTCTTTTAAATATAGCAGTGCCAGTGCACTACTTCTACCTCATTTGTGTACTGCCACGTTTTCCGCTCTGTCTTTTGTATGGCTTCCATCAGTGTTCCTGCTCTCTGTATCACTTTGCTTTTTGACAAATGCAGTGTTTGTTTGTTCATCTTTTTCTCTCATTCCTGTATGTCTTTCTCACACTATCAAACACCTTATTCATTCTATCTGCATTTTTTTAATCATTTATTATTTTTTTATTTGCCAAACATTGTTACTACGTAATCAAATTTCATCTTTCAGACAAAAATGATTTGCCAAAATCTGTGGAGTAATGGCTGGCAGAAGGGACACTTGATTAGGGTTGTGCGTGGGCACACACACAGACACACACACACACACACACACACACACACTCTTTGTATGTTTTGTATGCTCAGCAACCGACCTCAGTGTGATACAGCTGAAGGAGACATGTTTTCCCTAAGGAGGTCCACTCTGGACACACACACACACACACACACACACACACACACAGGCTCTTGCAAGAATGCTATCTAATGAATGACTGACACCCACACAGGCCATCAGGGCCAGTCAGCATGGTGGTGTGCTTGAGGTGTGTGTGTGTGTGTCAACAGCCAGGGAACAGTGTCAGCGCACAGGAGCAGCAGAGCCCGTTAACACGGCCACCAGCGCTGCGCTGTCACACTCCACTGACAGGAAATCAAATGTCATGTGGCCCTTGCACCAGACTA
>JAGFZM010001674.1:224701-243632 GCA_017657215.1 Limnothrissa miodon | reverse complement strand
ACACACACACACACACACACACACACACACACACACACACACACACAGCCATATGTACACCCACAAGAAACATTACAATGTGACATTGAACAGTTTAAATGTGAACACAAACTTTCCTTTCAGCAGCACAGACCATTGTGACAGAAAAGCAGTTACATCTCATGATAGAAACAAATAGATAATTATTCTTTTTTATATACTTTCCTATGAATTGCTGTTTTTGTGTCATATGGCCAGCCATACTACTTCTTTGGTGTTTAATGAGAAGTTTGGTGTGAATCAGGACCTAGCCCCTTTGTTCCAAGTCACCAGTAGGAAAAACAACACAAAATGAATAAATAAATAAACACAACATAGACTGAATAGTGAAGTGGTGCAAATTCACTTTAACTTCACTGAATGAGGCATAATGACTTACTTTCGGTTTCATGTCACCATGCACCATTTACTTAACATTTATCAGCTTGTTGGTTGATGTACTGTATGTTGCATCAAATTTTCTGATTCTTTTTCCAACAAACAGCACTCCCCAGCCTTGAACAACAGGGGATGTTTAATTCTTTTTTTTACTGGTCATGTCTAGTCAAGTGCTATTTCACCAATACCTTGGGCACACTGCATGACTAGGCTGTGTTGAAACTTCCATTGAAACTTGGAAAGTACAGACCTAATTATTAGCGCATGATTACTTGGTGGGAAAAAGACAAACCAAGAGAACCAAAGAATGATCCAATAGAGGGACAGAGAGAGACAGATATAAAGCTTTCATATTCTGGCAGCATTTTCAAGGCCCTTCCTATCATTTCAAAGCTGTAAGGAGCAAAAGACCTGAACATTTCAAAGACTCCCCTGACCCAAATGGTCCTCGGGTTCCAGCAAGAAACTAACAGGAGCAACCAGGCCCAAGACACTGAAATTCTGGCCAAAAAATGAATACAAACCAAATTATCAACACACAGAAAGAAAAGTACCTAATATTATCTAATAATCTCAGAGTCACAAAGTTAAGAAAAAAAAACACCATGAAAATACAGGCTTAAGAATCACAGTCTAGCAATAGAGACAGGCAGGCTCAGGCAAACTTGGATGCCTGCAGAAAACAGGTGATGCTTGTATTGTGATTAAAAAAAATGAATTACTTTTCCTCACCAGCTGTCCAAACTACAAAATACAAAAAATATTGCTCCAACTTTTCCTCAAAGTTTCAAGCTTTATGTCCAATAGTTTCAGACACTGAAGCAAAACATTAGATATTTATTAGGAGTGTGCAATATACACCTGTGACAAAAAAATGACCACACAGCGATATCCTTGAATGCACTTGTTGATCACAACTCACCCCCACACACCATATTCTACTACAAAAACTCACTACATCACACACACACACAGGCTACATTTATACTCCATTTCACCTGTCACCTGGTGGAACATCTCTTTCAGTGCTAATGTTACTCTTAAAGCACTGTAACTTCTGTCTTTTCATCCATTTAGGGTCATCAGGTCACAGGCTCCAACTTAGCAAATGAATGTGAATCTGATCACCAAAACCTATTGCAGAGATGACAAACACCAAACACCAAAACAGAACTGCCGTTCAGAATTGCTGTGCCAGGCACAGACAACGGACTCTAGGAATAAAGGAAGAAAAGAAGAAAGAATACATTTTTGTTTTAATCTATTCATTCAAGGTTCCTTTCTGTTTGTCACTCAGTTGTTAAAACTGCTATGGCGGTCCATAAGCACAGATACCTGTCTATGCAATCCTTTTCAACATGTACAGAATATCAAAGCAAAATGTCTTGCATTTTCTTTTAGATAGTCAAGGACTTGGGTATAAAGCACCAGGCTCGTTGAGTAAAGAAAAGTGGAATATCAAGCAAATTCAATCAGACAAGCTGAATATTTCCTGTGTTTCCAAAAGGCCCCCGATCAATATTGTATATATTTGAACATATATATTCGACCATTGCATGCCATTGAAATATTAAAATATAGTACTTGAATATTTCTGGCACTCTATGCAACTAATGCAAAGGGTTAGCAACAGATAGGACTTTAGTGTAGATTGGCACCTTGACAAGATGCAGTTGAAATGAGTGAAGGGCTTTGATGTTTCTGTTTGATACTTCAAGGGAACTGGCAGGGAAAAAGGAACAAGCAGGAAAAAGGAGTGAACTCATAATGTGGACTCAGATAAGTTTGAACTACTTTTCTTGTGTAGGCAACTAAGAACCTTCCATTATTATGAAGTTAGTCACCTGTGCTGATATAGTGCTGTTTATTGTTTCTCATTGGTATACAGTACTGTTAAAATAGACATTTATATAGTCATGGGAAAAGGTTCATAACATACTCCCCACAGACATAATACTTTCCCCACAGTGCAACTAAATTGAAAATGGACAATGCTATAATTAGCCCTTATGTTTCTTTAGAAGGGAACCATGACAACACTTCTAGTATCAAAGGTACATTAAGTGATGTGGACAGAGCCTGTGTCTCTCAACTACGCAACTCTATGTGGCGCATTATCATCATTTAAAAATAACTATTACAACATTGTTCTGTTCAAAACTAGAGTTAGATGTGTGTGTGTGTGTGTGTGTGTGTGTGTGTGTGCATTTCCTCTGTGTATTGCAGCCTGCTTGCTAACTGACAGTTATTTGATCCTCAGATGTTTATTTTAAAGTCTTTAAAAATCTGACTCTGCTCCTTAAAGTTCAGGTGCAACACAAGATGAGGAAAACTGTTGGAAAAGTTCTGTCATTCATTCATTTTTTCTCTCTCTTTCTCTCTCTCTCTATCTTTCTGTCTTGCTTGCTTTCTTCTCCAGATTTGAGGTTGCACCCCTCCTGGCCTCTGTTCCTCTGGCAAAAGGGTAATCTTTTGATCATTAATTCCTTCAGTGATTCGACTCAAGTCGCCATGCAATGGTCACTCACAAGTTTCTTCAGCTTCCCTTTAAAGCTGGGACTGGCCAAGCCGAGCCGCATAGAGGCAGAACAGAGGCAAGTCAACTCTCCACAAACGCTTTTCTCTTCTAATTGCTCCTTGTAAAAATCCACCTGGGAAGTGAATCCATAATGTGTCATTGTTCATGCTAAGATTAGGTGCTCTGAATAGGCCCTTTGAAACAATGAATTAGGGAAACAATTAGTTGAACAGCTATTGGAACAGAAATGAAAGCTCTAAGTGAAAGTTCTACCAGGAAGACTCTAGTGTTACGTCACTAATCGCATGTCCAATCAAATGATCTCACCTGCTTTATAGATCTGCCTAACAGTTTCACTCTTGCTGTCGCAGGTTCAGTGACCGAAATCCCCGCCTCCCTCCCCACCACTGCCAGATGGGTCCCTGTTCTTCGTCCAGGGGGAAGGCTCCGCCCCCTGCCAGCTCTAACCAGGCAGGATCTGCTGAGTCAGGATCAGCGTAATCCTGGACCATGGATGGGGCCTACGCCAAATACTGTTACTGTATAAATGCTGTAATCAAATCAGTGATCTGATTAAATAATTTGTACACTGGGAGAACTGAAAAAGACTATAATCTCTCTCCCTAATAGCTACTCCCACACCAGCCTCCACATGCATTCTTATTTAAAGCCATAAAGGCTAAATACTTAAAATCTGATACTCATACTTACTTATAGGTCTATTTCATGTTGTGTTTGAAAATGTCGCATATCCTGCATACAAACTTATTTCGTGGGACATTTCTCTGTCAGGATGCCACAAACTTCTTTCAACAGCTTGTTTTTGATGCAATGTGATGCATCAACATGTAGCTTGATTTAAACTTCTGTAATATCTGTGTGCAGGATGCCTGTATTTGCAAGTGTTTAAAAGCAACATTTGATTGTAATTGACTAAGAGTCAGAAGCAAGACAACAAAGAAAGTAGAAAAATATACTACATTTCATCTAAATAACTGATTACATGCATTGAGGTTTATAATTCCATATTTTATACTTTGAAATATGCCAATTGCAATCAAAGTTATTCTCTTGAAACCATCTGCCAAAATCATCTGCTATTCAACAAAGTTATCTAACCGGCCTATATCAGTATTCTTATAATATTCCTAAAAAAGGTTACACTAGCATAGGTTATTTGCATTTTTCTTCAGACATTATGTAACATGTTTTTTTTTGTTGTTGTTCTCTAAGTTCTGCTGTTTTTCTGACAGCTGAAAATTGTTGCCTGGTAAAAAGACCACTCATCTTTTTTTTTCGTTCTTGCATGCATCATCATTAGAAAAATAGAACAAGCTTCAAGCACATAACCAGATAACTGTAGTCCAAATATGTAGTCCTTGTCAAAGCTTTTGAGACTTTAGCAGTGCCTTTGATTTACTTTCCTCTGTGAACAACCAGGAGTTTGTTGCATCTCACCAGGACTGTCTTGCCTTCTATCAGTACAGAGCAAAAAAAAAAAAAAAAAAAAAACCTCAAGGCCTTCAAGCCTCTTATAGCTCACATACAGGTCTATTTCCTTACTGATTTACACCATCTGTCGTACGGGGCAAGTTAGTCATACCAGCGACTTACCCCCAAAGGCATTCACATTGGTGACGATTAACCTCTAGCAATCAACTCCCTTTTCATGTTTAGAAATTGCCATACACGTCTCCTACACAACATTATGTGCTCTTTCTAACAGTTTTTGAGGCTTTTTGTTGTGACACTGAAAAGAATACGAACTCCGGTGAACTCATTTTCAATGCTAAAATGAACCCTTCCATGAACCAGTCTGAAGCTGCAGTGTGAGAAGAGGTTAATGTGCCTGACAACAAGCCCAAGGTTGGCCCACTCACCATCTCCCCGCCTAAAGAGCACGTCTGTGCTTTTCTGCCCCTCATAATACCATACAGGCCTCACTCTCAGATGTCTCAAGTCTCTCTCCTTCCAGTCTCTTTCTATCCATGTATCTATCTATGTTTCAATCCAAACGTTCTTTACATTTCCACCCTAGATTTCACCTCTCTCTCTCTCTCTCTCTCTCTCTCTCTCTCTCTCTCTCTCTCCCTCTCTCCCCTTGGCATCTGAAATGCTCTTTGCCTTTTGAAATCCTCATTCCCCCGGCGCGTCCTTGGTTGCACAAAGAGACGCCAGGAGCACTGTCGCCTAGGAGACCAGCTAAAGGATGTGTGAGAGAACAAAGGCAATCCGAAGTGAGACAGTGAAGGCCTACACGTGAATGGGTATGTACCCACCCCATGCTAACACCACCACCACCCTTCAGAAGTGACACAGGTTTTTTTTTTTTGTCCGTGTGTTTTTTATCTCTGTGTTCCTTTGTCCTCGCTCCCCTCCACAGATGCATGGAGGTCCCAACCTTCGGAGAGCAGGCAGAAGCCACAGTCAAAGGGAGATAAAGAGTGCGACGGGAGGGCGGGCAGGCACGGGAGTGAGCAAGCGAGCAAATGCTCGCAACGACGCCATCGTCCGCACGTGAAAGCTATCTCCTCTATACAGGTTCAAGGAGTCGTTTTTTTCCATCCTTCATTTCCTTTTTCCATTTTTTTTTGTCAGACACTACTCTTTATTCCTCAAAGCTTTCTCCTCTCTCGCTCTTTGTTACGTTGCTCTTTTTCAGAACTGCCAAATGAACAGCTCTAAAAAATCTGTGCCCCCACCCAGCCCAAAACTCTCTCACACACACACACACACACACACACACACAGAGACTCCCATACAGCTGTGCCAGAAAGCCCCTCCCGAGCATCAGTGGTGGCAGCTTGTGTTGGGCTCTTATCGCATTGGTAAGGACACCTCTGTGAATGCTGTGGTTTGGTCATGAGCCAGACCCCATTCACAAAGAGCTGGGAGAATGTACCACAAATGGGGACCGCCAGCAGCAGAAAGTTAACTTTGTGTGACTGTGTTTTTCCTCAGTGCATGCAGTATGTGCACATCTCTGCATATTTGAATAGGTGAGTATATTATACTACTATAATGTATTTCTCTATGAGTATTCTCTGTGAGTTATGAGCATGCACTGCAATAATTTTATTTTAATTATGTTTTTGTTTGTTCCCCTGTGTAGTTCTAATAAACTTAATAGACTTCATAAATAAGTGGGCAGACCCTGTGACATTTCATCAAAGTTTGGAGGGGTAGTAGGAAGCTCTGAAGGGATGAAGGCATATTGCCATTAAGCTAACAGAAGTTGACACTAACATTGTCTAACAAGCAACATAAAACACAATTATGCATCACATTAGTCCTGACCAGTATGATGGATGTCTCATTAACTTCTTACAAACAAATACAAATGTTATAACTTTAACTCTTTACCTATTTGTATCGCCTGTATTTTTACAATTATTTTCCATTCATTTAAACAAGTAGTACAAATATCTTTTTTTTTATTGTGAACTGCTTGTACAAAAACTGTATATTACCACAATTGTGTATTCAGAGCACATAAAATGTAAATGAAGGGTCCCACACAGTGTTGTAATATAATTTATAGAATGTCACCCTAGATGCCTGGTACTAAATGCTGCTATGATCAAAAAGGTTAAAATGTTGAGTAGAACACTATGCTATAATGGTTTTGAAGTGAGACTAGTATTAACCACCAAGTAATTGCTTGCATGTTATGTGAATCTATGTCTCAATATGAAGTAAAAGGATTTTAGTCAATTCAGGAAGGTAGGGTTAACTGAATGTTTGTAAGCTCTAACATTAACTAGTCTTAACTTCAATGTGCAAGGTTAAACATTTTGCAGTGCCCTTATCATGGGTCCATAATTAAGACACATATCAATTAGAATGTCATCAAGTGGACATGTTTATCAAGATAATCAACTTATCACAAATGTTATCTGCTAGTGTCAACTTGTTGACTTGTCTCGATACTGGGGTTCAGGTGGATCTCACCACTTTCTCGCCACTTACACACACTTTGAAGCCTACAACCTGGCCTTCACTAGCTATCGCCTAATGAGAGCCCAGTGCAGAGGGGCTGCACTATCATCACCTTCTGGCCAGAAAAGAGATTTTACACCTATTAACGTGCAGGTTCCAAAGAAACGAAACATTATTGATCAGGGAAGATCATAACAAATTCAACCTTAGATCTGCTCCACCGGGTATTAGCCTCAAAGCTGTTCCATTTTGCTTCAATTTTGCCTTCATTATATATAGACTTTTGGTATTTGTATGAATGTGTGTGTGTGTGTCTGTGTGTGTGTCTAACCATGGAATACAAGTTGAAGAGACTATTGGCAGTTTTGCCCTCTCCGCTCCTAATTTCCCCAGCTCATCTGTTCTATGGCACCATACAGATGTCCTACACTAATGAGTGTAGCTCAGCAGTCAGCATTGGACAGCCATGTTGATAATTACCCCCACACACCCCTCGCTGCGCATCAATCACTCCTGACACTTCTATGCTAACAGGTGTGCCTGTGTGAAGGTTCAGCAGACTGGACGTAATGCTGTCGTTGAATCAATAACTCACATATGCACACAGCACAGCCATACGCTTTTTTTTTCATCCATTTGGGCAAGTGTATGGACTGCTGTTACCATGGAAACAAGCAAATCTCACAACACACATCCAGAATCCCTTGGAGGAAAAGACACATAAACATATGAGATACCGTTTATGATTACATTTGCATGTTCACACTCTTTCTCACACACACACACACAAACAAATTTCATACTTGAGACACACTGCAGACACAATAACACAGTTGTGCTATCTTTATTTTTACATCAAAGCCATTAGATAGTGTGACCAATTGGTCGTCTCACTGGTATATACTTAGTACCTGTTGAGAGTGTAACCAACATGAGGGAAATATCATTTATAATATATGTACATAAAAATGTAAATATGTAAAAGATGTATCATGAATTAATCAGTCATCATATAAATTTATCTCACAAATATATCATTTTATTTTTTGTTTCATTTGATTGTTATATTTTGGTTTTGGAAGTAATCTGCTTTCGGGAATGTATCCTGACTAAAAACTCAAACACTAAGTGCATAACTGAGTGCCATTTGGTTCAACATGTAATACCTGCATCCCCAACCAGCTTTTGCATCCCAATTAGCAAATTAAATAAAACGTATAAAAAGTGCCACTAATGATAATGGTACGTGTCATGCCATGTTTATGACAGACCTATGGCACTCTTATGTGGAAACTCAAGTAGTGTGTAATCAATTCAGAGGTACAGTACATGTGCAGGTATGTGCTTATGTCCAGTGTATGGCTGTGCAGATCAAAGCAGGAGGAGGCTATGAGGAGGCCCCTACAGGGGGGAGATTAAATGGGGAAGGAGGCGCAGTCACACCAGACAAGAGCGCTTCAGCTCACGGTAGATCTCAGCCTCAATCATCCGCAGGCCGATTCAGAAGACCGCACCGCTGACAGAACCACAAGCTCACTGAAATGGGTTCCAGACTTGTATGCTGCTCCATGAACACTGCTCCATCTTTGAAGAGTTCACATGTCTGTGTTCTCTCTCTCTCTCTCTTTCTCCATCTTGCTCATCTGTCCTTTTTTCTCAGATGGAAAAAGACCTACACTCCTCTGATTGGGCTTCAGTCTCTCACATTTGACTGGCTGTCATTCCTACTCCTCCTTTCTTCATCGTCTCTCTCTTTCACTGTCTTGCTTTCAGTCAAACCCCATCCGTCTCGAACAGGATTTCTTATTTCATTTTTTTTCCCTTTCCTCTTTTTTTTTTAATCTTCCTGCGATTTGCGGTTGTGGTGCCTGTGCTCAGATGGGTTTCAATAGAATCCCCACAGGGTGAAATTAAGGCTGTGAAAACCTCCAGATTGGGAAGAAAGGAAAAAAGAGTGCAATGGTCCCTATCTCTCTTTTTCTCTTTCCCTCCCTTTTCTCCCTACACTCTTTCATTTATTCTTCTTCTGAGTCATCCCTCTTTCTTTCATTCTTCCTTTTCATCTCATCTATTCTCTGTCTTGTTTTTCCCCTATCAGTTTTTTTCTGTCTCTCTCTCTCTCTCCATCTCTAGGTCCTCTGTGCTTGGAGGCACGTGCCACGCAGCAATTGCATGCACACCTCGGAACAAGGGGTTAAGCGAAGTTTAGCGCAGACACAGAAAACACCCTGTCATGGGCGAACATAAATCAAAGCATCAAAGAGTCGAACACTGGCATTCCAAAATCTGGGTTATGTCATTTACACAGCCCTCACTGTACTGAGGAAATGGGTTGCCCGTGGCAAATGCTTCTCTCTTCTGTTTTTTTTCCCCCTGGCTTACTTTGACAAGCGGAGGCTTCATACAGCCAAGGAACCCCGTAAGAGAAACAGTCTGAGGATTTTAGCCAAATGTTTATTACAGTGGGGTGGGGGTGGGGGGTACATGATTTGTCTGTTTTGGTGCATTGGGGTTAAAGAGCTTCCGTATATTTTTTTAGCAGATAAGAGAGTTCCCATCACCCATGTCCCAACATGGGAGTGAGACTTGCTGTCAATCAACAGAGATTCCAAGTAAGGGAGGGATTTCAATGTCCACTGACCTGAATCAGGCATGCACAACTATGTCCACATGCTGATAGCACTTAATGGATAAAATATGGGACGAGGCAAAGGGCAGCCTGACACAGTCACCCAAATAAGCTTTTTGATTTTATCAGACTAAGACGTGAAACCTCGGAGAGTTCTGTAATCCTCCTGCTCCAGCTCTCAGAGGGCTCTTGACCTTCAGGCCTTGCATCAGCCACAACATGGCCTGATTATAGAATATTCCAGATGGTTGCTGTTGCAGCAAATCTGTTCCCATGGCTTCATCACGTCAGTGTGCAGCATCTATCAGAGCAGTGGTTCATCCTCTTTGGCATCTCTTTCGCTCTCCTCGACACATGAAAACTAACCACTCTGAACAGATTAGCACACACACACACACACACACACACACACACACACGCCTGACAATGTAGCATGGTCCAGGAGCCTCCTCAACCCCGCTGAGATAAGTAGTGTTCACGGCCCGCCCCAGCTGACCCTGGCGCTGTGACACTTGATAAATCTGTCCATCCATCCATCGCACGTCAGAGAGCCCCTGTAGACCTCCTAATCTGAAAATCTCAAGTTCACAAACAGCCATTATCCCCAACAAACAGGAAGGAGGAGGAAAGCAGGTTCAGAAACAAAGCCAGCAAGGATGCAGGGACAGACTTTTTTTTTCTCTGAAAAAAATAATCTGGACACTCTTACAGGGCTCTGTCCCCCATCAGCTTTTAATAATTCAGACCCAATCCAGTGCAGCATAGCAGGCTGCCCATCTTCTACACAATTGACTGCTAAGTGTCACTGGAGGTGGGGGGCACAGCGACATTGTGTTGGCAAGGTCAGTGCACAAGCCTCTAGAGGAAACAGTGTGACCAAAATTGAGTCATAGCAACTCTCAGGCACCAATTCCCATTTACCGCCAAGAAAACGTTACGGATACTAACGTATCCTCGGTTCTCTGAGTGAGAAGCCGAAACGTACGAGTGGATGATGCCTATCATCTCCTGCTTTTCTGAAGTCATTTTAAACCAACCCTTTGAAAAAAGGGCAGTAAGCGCACTGACGCGTGCAGGCAACTACTTAGACAGCCCTGCGTGACGTCAGAAAGTCTATATATTGACTGCGCTTGCGCTTCAGGTCCTCTTTGCCAAGCTCGCCAGCGTCGGCGATTGAGCCCCGAAGCGTACGTTTCGGCTTCTCACTCAGAGAACCGAAGATACGTTAGTATCCGTAACGTTCTCTTTCGTATCGAAGCTGAAACGTACGAGTGGATCACTACAACCAAGCCTCAAGAGCCCTACACCAAGGAGCCCGAGGTGGGAAGATCCATGGGACCGCCGCCGGGCCCAGAGAGAACACTCTCTGCTACACCCGGCCTGGTGACGTCCAATGCGTAAAAATGCGCGAAGGTGTTGCCTGAGGCCCACGAAGCGCTCAAGCAGATATCCTTCATGGGGACGCCTTTCCAGAAGGCCCAAGAAGCCGCCACTCCACGGGTGGACGGGCGTCACCTTGCGTGAACGGGCGTTAGCCGTGTGTGACACCGCTGGGCGCTCACGCGTGACTGAAAGGCCGTGCGCATTACTCGCGACGCCCGGTGGGGCTCCGATGTCGGTGAACTGCACGCTTCACCTGCAACACCCCGTAGGGCGGCCGACCTGGAGCGCGCGTCAGCGACATTGGTGGTCGATGAGCCGCGCACTGCACCTGCGACGCCCCGTGGGGCAGCCGACTCGGAGTGCGTGTTGGCGACGACCTCGAAGAGGGGGGAGAAGCTAGTCAGACTGAGCAGACAGTTCTGCGCGTATCTGGGCGATGAATCGACCGACAGAAGCGGCGAGAGAGGACGGGGGGGACTTCTCGACCGTGAACGACTCCGAAGCGTCGCATGTCCACTGCTCGGAGGCGAAGGGGACAGAGAATGCGGAGGTCGCGACACTAGCAGAGGCCTCGGTGCCACCTGGGCACCGTCGAGGCGTGCCATCACGCGAGGCGCATAGCGCGGAGCGTGTGTCAGCTGTACGCGCGTCGGAGACCGCATGGGTACCCCAGTGCGCGGTAGCGCTGATCGTGAACGATTCAGAGGCGTCGCATGCCCACTGCCCAGAGGCGAGGGAGACAGAGGACGCGGAGATCGTGACACAAGCAGAGGCCTCGGCGCCACGTGGGCGCCGTCTAGGCGTGTCAAGACGCGGGGCACAGAGCGCGGGGCGTGTGTCAGCTGAACGCGCGCCGGAGACCGCACCGGCGCCCCAGTGCGCGATAGCGCTGACAGAACAGAGAGCGTCCTCATTGTGGGCTCATTGTGAAACATTGCCCCAGAGGGGCGATAGCGTGTGTGCGGAGTGCTTGTGAACAAGGCAAACTCAGCGCCCCGTGAGGGGGTGAGATCAGAGAGGACCGCCGAAGCGGGGGGGAACGCTCCGAGCTGGGGACTGCAGAGCGAGGACCCGGGCCCTTGAGAGCACACAGAGGCGTAGCAGTCAATGGATGGCGATCGCATGACATGCTCTGCCACGCACACGCGATCGCATCAGGATCGCTGTGGCCTCTTACGCTGCTCCCGGCTAGCCGGACGGGTGGCGGAAGCTGGCCGCCCGCGTGAGCAGGAGCGCTGCCAAGTGGGTTGCGACCCAGTAGCCGGCTGTGGCGCGGCTTTGGGCGCGTCCGCCTTCTTCTTCTGTTGCGTCTGTTGAGGCGTACAAGCACGCGTCTGAGGAGCAGCGGGAGCGGTCGAGTGAGGCGGGGCACGCTTAGGAAGCACGGGTTGCAGGGCCTGAGCCGCTGATTTCGTCTTCTCTAAGCGGTCGCGCTGTAGTTCCAGGGCCTGGCCAAACAGAGCATCGGCGGAGATGGTAGCATTCAGGAGATGCTTCTTCTCCTTCTCTGGCATAGAGGAGAGGTTCAGCCAGAGATGCCTGTCAAGGACGATCAATGAGCCAAGGGAGCGCCCGTCGGCTTTAATGGCCGCCCGGATAGCCAGTGAAGTGAGAGCGGTGATTCTGCGGAGCTGATGGACGGTCAGTTCCGAGTGCTGCGCAGACAGATCTGCCACCAGTTCCTCCGCCAAGGAGGAGAGGAGAAAGGCGGTATTCATCACCCTTATCGCCTGGCCTGTACAGATGAAGGCCTTGGAGGTGAGCTTCTCCGTGCGTTGACACGGCTTGGAGGGGAGCTCGGGAGGCGATGTCCAGGTGGTGGCAGAGGCTGGTGCTAAAAAGCCAGCGACCGCATCCTCAACGCGAGGAAGCTGTAAGAGGCCAATGGCACCCGCACTGTCCATCGCGTAGAACGGCGCGTGTCCCTGGATAGGGGCAATGGCGGCGTAGGGAGCCTCCCAGGAGCCCTGCGCGTAAGCCACAACCGTGGGGTGAGCAGGGAGAGAGAGAGCGTCCGGAGAGGGAAGCGCGCCGGAAAAGGGGTCGAAACGCCCCCCCGGATAGTGCTGAGGCGGAGGCAGGCCTAGCCTGCTAGCCGCCTGTGTAGCCAACGAAGCTAGCTCAGAAGCTAACTGGGCGGCGTGGGTCTTCACAACCGGTGGCATATCTTCAACAGTGGCGCCTCGAGCGGAGAGGAAGGAGGACAACTCCTCTTCATCCACGGCCTCGGAACTGGTTCGTCATCGTCGTCGCCCTGAGGCGGCGTGGTAGCCGCGCGGGCAAAGGCAGCGCCGATGGAGCTAGCAGGGCTAGCCTGGTGGGCCGCGGTTAGCTGGCTAGCTGGTAGCAAGCTAGCCGCTGAGAAGCTAACCGACGGCCGAGTAGCCACTGAAGACCAATCGATAAGCCCAACCGGGTGCGGGGACGCCGGGGAAACATCGATAGACTGGCGGGTAACGATACCTCTAGTGCCAGCGGGGGAAGAGCCCGCCCCTGTAACACCAGTGGAACCCACGAAAAATGCCGCTCTGTTGGCGATAGCTGTAGGGGAGAGGCGTTCGCAAGCCGAGCAAAGATCTGGCCGCGAAAATGCGAGCATAGCATGCTCGCTCCCCATGCAGATAAAACAGATAGCATGGCGGTCGGAGATCGCCATCGGACGGTCACAATCGGTGCACAGACGAGTAGCCATCTTGCGTCTCGGGGTACCAGAAGTCAGGGACCGGCGTGAGCACTTTGAGCAAGACGGAATCCCTCGGAGAGCTTTGAAAAAAGCTTTTGTGGTGGGCTTTCAAAAAAGCCGTTGGGTTTTAGAAATATTTGCAAGAGCAAACGAAAGACGACTCAGAAACACACGCAGTAGGCGAGGTGAAAGAGGCAAAGAGGACCTGAAGCGTAAGCGCAGTCAATATATAGACTTTCTGACGTCACGCAGGGCTGTCTAAGTAGTTGCCTGCGTGCGTCAGTGCGCTTACTGCCCTTTTTTCAAAGGGTTGGTTTAAAATGACTTCAGAAAAGCAGGAGATGATAGGCATCATCCACTCGTACGTTTCGGCTTCGAAACGAAAGAGAACCTGAGAAGTCGTTTAGTGGTAGAACTCGTCAATGTTCCCAGTAAGTGGCCTTACTGGGCACAATGACTGTGTTTCTATTCACAGAGTGAAAGTTAAGTGTGTAGAGATGTTGGCCTTTAAAGACTGGTAGCATTCAGCCTCATGTTTTCACAGTGGCCATCTGGCATACCAGCATTTACTGACCCCTATACGTTTTTTTTTTTTTTTTTGCCAGCGTGTATTCTTTGACCAGAATAGGACACCTTGATCCTTTTCTTAATTTATACTCTACTGGGCCAGCCCAAACAAACAGGCTCTGTGGTGTGCATGGTGTGCAAAAAAGAAACTAACCCGTAATTTAGGGACAGTGACAAACGGAGAGAAAGAACTGCTTTAAAAAATCTGGTTAACTTTTGATAAAAACTGACCTAAACAGAGTTGGCTGCACTTCATTACTAACAATCCATTTCAGAGTTCAGAGTACAGAGTTATTGCCTGCTATTTGGTTTATGTGGATTCAAATGATCTTGTTCTCCATCCTACTGACAACACTCAGAAGGCCTGTAAAGCAGGACTGTAGTCTCGATTACCCTAAACTATCACTTTCAAATGATCCTGCTTTCTTGCCTTTGCTTTTGTCTTCCCTGATGGCAAATTGATAGAAACGTGGACTACCGAGGAGAGGGATGCAACAGATAGCGGAGTTCTGTTTCAGTCTGCAGAGCTTCCACAATCCCCAGATATGGATTTTAGAGGCGGCGTCTGATGAACTCAAACCGTTTGTGAGGATGCACGTCAAAGCCTCCCAATGACTCACGCATGACGACAGCAGATGAAGATGTCCTTATCCACACTCGCTTACACTCTCCACCACGTGGGAAAGAGAAAGAAAAAGAAAGATAAATGAGGATGATGGAGAGAGAAAGAAAAGAGCAAAAAAAACCACGATTATCCTCCTTAAAGTTGAAAAAAATGGGGCTTACTACAGAGATGTAGAGATTGGGATTCATCTCTACTGTTTCTGCAACTAAAACTTAATTCCCTCCCCTACACATACAGAGAGAGAGAGAGAGAAAGAGAGAGAGAGAGAAAGAGAGAGAGAGAGAGAGAGAGAGAGACAGAGAGAGAAATGCAAATACACAAACAAAAATTTTAGTGTATGGACTAGATTTTAGCATTTGATTTTCTTCTAGATCTGTCATAGAAATGGCAAAAAAACAATCTGTGCATATTTCATCACTATCCAGGCTGAACTTTTTTCAGATATAAAGCATAAGATTTTTTGTTCTCGAAGCTTGTGCTTGATTAATATTAGATTTCATTTGCCTCTTCACATAATTGCTGTTATGACCAAATCTTGTACAATTAGGAAAGTGTTCAAATGTAATAAGCCAGCTGTAGTAATTACCATTTAAACACTTGAACTGAAATGAAATTAACTACAATTGTCACCTGTGCTCTACTGTATTTAGAAATGTGTAATTGCACCTTAATAAAATAAAATGCTCTAGACATATATAACAGTGTCTAATAATGTTGAAGCACAGAAAAGCAAGCAGAATAGACACACATCAAGTCAAAATATAAAAAGGCAAGTACTAGTATTTTTACCAATACACCCAACATTTACCCAACAAAGTTCAAGCATGAATTAAAACCTAAACTCGTTTGTCACGGGCCAGCATGAAGCCAACACCATGATACTTCACCACATTACACCTTCATGTGTGAACATGTGTGACCCAGGCTGTATATATATATATATAGTCCAGATGGGCAATGGTAGCGTGGGTGGTGGAGGTGTTGTTCTGCAACCTGAGGGCTGCAGGTTTGAGCCGCCCTCAAACCCACAATATACCACCATGTACTGTACTGCAGAAAAAAGTCACTAACAAAATACAGTTTTCCGGTTTATTAATTTTGCAGTATACATAACCAATCGATTGATAAGTTAATTTATGGTAAAAGTCAAAAATCTCTTTAGATTTCTTTATTTCATGAATTATCTTACATAGCATACAGTATATTTTTAAACATTGGTATGCATTGGCATGGCCAAGATCATCATCATCATCAGGGCCTCAAGATGGGTGGTGGTGGGTGAGGAAACTAAGAATCGGATCTGGCCGTCTGAGCATACTGTATGGATGACATGACCATACACCATATGATGGCTGCCATCTGACTTCTTTTTTTTATCTTTTGTGAGTACCATTCTGGTGGACCATGGCTTTTAATTTCCGTCAGTCTCAGTTGGGTAAGATTATTTTGGTTTAGCATTTTCCCTTCTGTTCAAATATTGCGCTTTGATTGATCCATCAGTTGGCCTCCAAGACGAAGGTCTAGCTCCACTGGCTGTCTTTATCTGCGGAGCGTGAGAGACTACTGAGATTACATGAGAGATTACAGACAGGAGGGAACCTGGAGCCAAAGCTACAAAGGTGAGACATGAAGGGTAGTGGCAGTGTGCTATGGATGCATTGTTTACCCATAATTCAAAGGGAAGGCCATGTACCTGCAAAGGGGCAAGTTTCAATGGTCTGCTGTGCAGTGGTCTCTGATGCAGTCCTCCTCTCACATGGGTGGGCATGTAATGCCATCTTCATAACCACCCAGACAGAAGACAGTAGGCTTCCCCATACCTGACTTCACTACTGTGTCTCAACTTCAAAGCAGCCAGAATCTCTGGAAGGTGTCAAACTCAACATACACTACACGGATCCTGAACCAATATGGACTAATGGCCACATTTTCTATTTAGCTTTTCATTTTTTTCTCTTTAATAAAACAAATACTCTCAATTCATGCAATTTCATAATTCATATCAAGTATATGACAAATAATAATTCATAACTCAAATCAAGTATATGACCACATTGATCACTATAGGACAGCATGCACCTGGCAGTCGCCTGGTAAACTGCAAGAGGACATCAAGTAGAACCAACTGAAAATTAAGCCGAACAAGTCACGGAGCATCTCAACATTCAGGGGAGAGGTTAAAAACATGAGGATGACCCAATACAAAATGGTTTCCGAGCAACTCATCAAGACTTTTGACAGCATAGTGCAAGCCTCAAAGATAAAGCTTAAGGATCAAGAGCCTGGAAAATATCATCAAGACCCTGTTGCCAAGAAAGGTCAAGTTCTGGTGACTGCAATTTGGACTTCTCCCTCAGATAATGTGGTCACTTACTATATTATGAAGATATAATGACTGGAGAAGATGGAGTGAACCTTGACTTTAGACTAATGTCTGTTCAATTATTACTAAAATGTACGAAGAAATATAAAACAAAACTATTGTTAAAACTTACAATTATATTTTACCAATTCTGAATGAGCACCCCCTCCCCTTGCCCTCTTTGTATCACTCTCTTTCTGTCAAACAATTTCTTTTTCTTTCCAACACTGTCTGTCCATCTTTGGTCCTCTGGCTGCTCTGCTTCTTCCCCATGCAGTGGGAGTGGAGATGACATGCTGGCATGCAGGGCTGGAAGCTGGAACTGGGGCTCATGATGATGCTGATGCTGTTGCTGGCGGTGACAGGGTGCTGCTGGCATTGGGGTGACTACTATGGGGGAGCCAGACCCTGATTGACAGACAGATGGAGCCAGAAGGAGAAAGATTTGTGTGTGTGTGTGTGTGTGTGTGTGCGTGTTGGGGTGACAAGAGCGATGGGGGAGGTTTTAGTGTGCCTGGGGAGGTGTTGGCACTTGGTGCTAAGTGAATGGAGATGGTTGGCGATTGCTATGCCCCTGATCTTGACAAGCCCTGAGGTCGACCTCACGGATGGGAAGAGAGAGGATTTTAGGCTGTGAGGTTGGGGGTGGTGGCAGTGGTGATCGTGATGGAAGGAAACTGCCCTCCACATGGGCTGATGGATGAGTTGATAGGCCTCACCTCAGTTCTTATTCTGTCACTCTCTCTCTCTCTCTCTCACACGCACACACACAAACACACACACACACAGAACCCCACCTTTGCCAGCTCATGACTCCTTACACCTACCTTGTGCTTTTTTCCGCTTCCAGTCATTCACATCACACACGCGTGCACCTATACGCTCACACACACACACACACACACACACACACACACACACACAGCTCTTTTTCCTCCTAACAGTGTCCATCTCCATACTTTCCTTGCTAACTTTCTTGCTCCATGCTGTCTAACTCTACTCCAGTCCATTAACAGCCCTGTAACCACAATCTTCCTCTCTCTCTCTCCCACACACACACACACACACACACACACACACACAGGGCAGTCTTGCCCAAGCCCCTTCTCATCTACACCTCAGGGGTGTGGCTTCTCTCTGCTAGGCACACGGCTGGTCCTCATGCATCATTCATGGAGCTCCAGGCGTGACGGCCGGCCAGCAAATTGCATGATCAGAAGAGGGTGGCGATCCTGGGGCTTTGGTTTGCTTTGGCAAGCTGAAGCATGATTGATCAAGTGGCAATAAGAGGACACAAACATGTATGAAAACACACAAACACACAGACATACACACACATACACACACACACACAAACACACGCTCCTTCTGTTCTGTCCTTCCCCAGTCATTAATCGGCAAACAACGTTGGACGAGTGACCGCTGAGATGGATGCCCACGGGCTTATCTTCCTGTCAGCGCTTGGGTGTCAGCCATGATTTTATTAACATTTTCATTTCCTACAATCAGTAGGGTTTCACAAAAGCTTTGGCAATGTTTTTTGCTGGAACCTTTACGCTTCTATTAAAACTTCTATCGGGTAGATCGGATTGAATTATGCAATTGTTTTGGGATGGATATTCACTTGCTTGACTGTCCTCATAAATCAGACTGCAACCTTACAGTTCTTTACTGAACTTTCTCATCAATCATTTTCATCAACAGCCATTAAAATCATTTTAGCCATTTTTGTTGTTCTGTGAGCTAACTAGCTAGTTGATGTCCATTTTAAAATAACAATTTTTGGGATATATGTGGGAGTAGTCTTT
>JAGFZM010001674.1:201495-214701 GCA_017657215.1 Limnothrissa miodon | reverse complement strand
TGCCGGCCGCGTTGTCGTCGAGAGGAGGGAGGTAACCCCATCTTCGTTGACGGCTTCGATGGCGGGATCATCCGCCTCTTCAGCGTGGTGGAGAACCAGCCGCACGGGCAAGGAGGCCCCGATAGGGCTAGCTGAAGAGCTAGCGAGCTGGGCCGTAGCTAGCTGGCTAGTAGGCGGCTGACTAGCAGCTAGGTAGCTAACTGCAGGCCGCGTTGCCGCCGAAGATTGTCCGGGCGACTCAAGCGAAGACGCCGGGGAGCGGAGCTCGGCTGAGAGAACACCAGTGGCGTGTTCCATCCTAAGGCAGAAGCAGACAATATGGCGGTCGGCAGCCGCCATTAGCCGTTTCCAGTCGAGACATCTAAGCGTTGCCATCCAGCAACTCTTGGTACCAAAATTAGGGACCGACGTGAGTGACTTTGAGAAGGATGGATTCCGGAAGTTTTGAAAAAACTGTTGAGGTGGGCTTTCAAAAAAGCCGTTGGTTTTAGGAATATTTGCGATAGCAAACGAAAGGCGACTCAGAAACACACGCAGTAGGCGAGGTGAAAGAGGCAAAGAGGACCTGAAGCATAAGCGCAGTCAATATATAGACTTTCTGACGTCACGCAGGGCTGACTAAGTAGTTGCCTGCGCGCGTCAGTGCGCTTACTGCCCTTTTTTCAAAGGGTTGTTTAAAAATGACTTCAGAAAAGTAGGAGATGATAGGCATCATCCACTCGTACGTTTCGGCTTCGAAACGAAAGAGAACTAGTCTTTATTCTAAATTCAAAATACGGCCTACATGTTATAGAAGAAACAACCATGTTTTGTGTTAATGACAGCGCTGTGGCAATGCACAATATTCAACAAAGCTACGGTAGCCTAAAAATTCCATTCCATGACCCCTTAAATGTCCTGTTACTCGCCAGGGCCTTTTAATTGGCTCACTCGCTTCTTTCCCTGACTTCCTTGTCTCTGCTATTGGTTTTCTTCCCCAACTCCTCATGATAAAAACAAGTGTGTGTTTGTTCATTTTTATTTTTATTCACGAGTATGACTGTTATTTATAAAGCCTTGTTGTTGTGTTGATAAAGACAACAATCGTTGTACAATAGTTAGCAATCTGCCATACATAAAAGCAAATTATTACAATAAATGTTTAAAACTATTTAATCCTTTTTCTATACTGCAAAGAGCAATGATATTTCTTTGTGACCTGAAAAAAACTATAGGCCTAACATTATTGCAATTGATTAACACTGTAAAAGCACTTTTTCCTGTTTGAGACACAATGAGTAAGTGTCTTACATTACAGCAAGTGTGTTCAAGACTCGACCACCAAATAATATGCTAACTAAACCAGCCTCAGAAAACACTCATGGAATGATGCTCTTGTGTGCTGTGCACATGGTACAGGAAAATAGGGAGGGCGGGAGGATTTTAAGAGTTTAGTAGAGCCAGGCACCAATGTGACACTTTTCACGGCACACACACACAACACACACACACACACACACCACACACACACACACACACACACACACACACTTGTGCACAGAGACGCAGGTGTGGGTGGATTTGGACAGTCGGTGTCTGCCTGGCTTGTCCTTTCCCAGACAGCGCCCTAGTCATTAATAAGAGTTTAAAATAGGCTTACTATACTGGGCTGAGTCATCGCCTGCTGAATGTATGTCATTGTAATGTCCTTTCTTTGGCAGGGATGGGGCATGTTGTAGCCATCCCTCTGCTCATTTCCACTAAGTCCCCAATAATTTAACTGGCTTGAGTTGCAATGGCCACATTTCCACTGGTATGTACGCAAGGCATTAGTTTGTGGTGTCGTTTTATGTTTTAGCTAGAAGGCATTAGGCATGCCTCGCTGCCCTGTCTGTTAATTTAAGGTTAGTGCAGCTAATAGCTTGCTTTAGCAAACACGCCATGCATTTTTTAAATGGGATTTTATGTGCTTGAGTCATCCAGTTTGTTCACTTTGCATGTTTGTGAGTGTGTCAAGAGAGAGAGAGAGAAGGAGAGAAATGCAGAATTATGGCAGAACGTGCACTGATGAAGCTTTTAAAGTTAATGTGTGTGTGTTTCTGGTTGTGCAAGCCCAAGATGTTTATCCACCTGTTACATGTGTTACATGTGTGCTTACATGTGTGCTTCTAGAGGCTGATAGCGCGGAAAATGAGGTGCTTACTGCTGAAGAGCCAAAAGATCAGCCCAGAGAACTGCGCTGATTTCCCCCCTCTCACACAGGTCAATCCTGGCCAGATCAATAATGAAAACAATCAAGGAGGGGAACTACTGTTCTTAACATGCATTGGGGGCAGACACAGAGAGAGAGGTAATGAGAGAAAAAGAAGGGGGGAGAGAGAGAGAGAGAGCACATGAAAGAGCTGTGACAGAAAGGTATAGGAAAGAAAGGATAGCATAAGCGACAGGAGTGAAAATGGTGGCAATAGAGGAGAGAGAAAGATCAAATGTGTGCAAGAGGATGAGTGCATGTGAGAAAGAGAGCATAGGACAAAGGAATGAATGTGGTCCAGATAACAGCATGGCTGTGGAGAAAAAGGAAGAGTCATATTGGTTTATGAGAAAGACTGTAGTCGCAATATGATTTTAATAAGATTTAAATAACAGGATCTTTCAACTCTGGAGCTCCAAATTCACTGTAACTTACACCAATGTCTGTGGTACCTGTAGATTTGTTGTCAAGCCAAAGGATAAGAGACATTTGTGAAGAGTTATGTATAACTGTCATGGTAAGAATTGGTTTTATAAGACTCAATAAAAAGTTGCTTTTTTGTTGGTGAGTCACTGGTGGCTGATAGGAGGCCTGGTTTTGTTTTGTTTTGTTTTGAACCAAGAAACCATGGGGGAGCAATGCCTTCATTCCCATACTAAGGAGTAATTTCAGCACAGCGATGACTATAAAGCTGTAATATTACGTAACTTTAAATCCTTGCAATGTGCACCACAAACACACACACAGAAGAGAACGAGAGAGAAAAAGACATGGTGCTCAGTGCACAGTTGTCAGTTCACAGTTACAGTTTGGACTGCATATCCTCTTGGGCACAAAGCCATTCCGCACACCATGGCCTCAAGTCTGGCAATGCTGCACTGACAGGGCTTAGCTTGTGTTTGATGGTTGTTTATTGGTTTAATTAGGTGCTAGCTGGAGAGGCTAACCTATAGCCAGAGCTTTCACTCATGCAGCAGCGGGGCCCCCTGGAGAAAGCTCCCCCCATCAGTCAGTTCACTCTCCTCTGTGCCCATACTAAAGTTGCTGTTATCTAACTCTGGGGACGGCGAGAGGAGTGGGGGAACAGCAGAGGGAGAGAGGGAATACAGAAATAGAAAAGAGTGTAGAGAAAGGGAAGTAGAGGAATACAGAAAGAATTGAGAGAGGAGGTCACAAGAAAGAGAAAGAAAAAAAAAAAACTAAGACAGCGCAAAGGATGCCAAATGCTTTGAACCATTGCCAAATGTTTTGGTAATGCTGTAAAAACATGACTAAACTTGCCAATAAAGCTTCCTTTGAAATTGTATTTCAGAAAAAAACACAACACAAGGAAGGAAAGCTAGAATCAGAAAGTGAAGAAGAGAAAGAGGCTGAACGTGCAAGAGAGTAAGAGAAGGAGAGAGAGGACAGTATAAAGGCACTAACATTAGCATAAACACTTGCCTTTTGCAGAGAGAAACCTTGGATCAGGAGGCCACAGCGCCTCCACATTGTTTAGAGCATCAATTAGCCAGCAGAGCCCCACTGCCTCACCACTAATTAGTGTTGCTGTGTGGCAGGGAGGGCGAGGCAACACTGCCAGCACTTACATGCCGCGCGTGTGCATGATTGTGGGCATGTGTGAATAAGAACCATGGATGCATCGACAAAAAAGAGTTTCAGGCAGATGGTCGCTTACCGATGTTTTCTGATATGAGTATACAAGATTAGCTTGTTCATCTGTTCGGGTTAATTGTCGTAAGCATGGTGGTGTTATACATGGCAAATGGTGTTATTGAGTTATAAAAATTGACAGAATATCAGGTATAGTCAACTGTGTAGGCTTCGAAACTTTTAATACTGCATGCATAACAGCATCATCACCATCATCACAGCAGTAGACCCACCACTAGTTGCTCTTGTGTCAGAACAGTTTTTTCAGGTAATTTCCGACCACAAAAGCCTCCATAGCACCTCATGACATTTATCATATTCTTCTTCAGTTGAATACCAACAGGTACCTACAACCTGGCAGGAGATCCATAGATTGTTTTAGGTCATGTTTGGAATGCTGAATTATACAGAGCCTTTATGGCTTTTAGCGGGAAAGCAGCATGTTCTATAGACTTGGCAATGCAGATTATTGGAAGAAAAACTCTTATGGAAGTGGAAGCACCATGCTGAGCTGAGACTGAGCTGTAAATCAATCTGCTTCATTACACTGCAATGCTATGCTATAGTCCTCAGTTTTCTTGTCCCCCCTCTCTTTCTCCTCCCATCGGTCATCATACTGTTATCTCTCATCTTTCTTTAGTTCTCATCTCTCTCTCTCTCTCTCTCTCTCTCTCTCTCTCTCTCTCACACAACTCTCTCCCTGTCACCTGTCACTCTCTTCCCGATCCATCATCTCTACGAGGTTCTGTGTGCCTGTGTGTGTTTACTTGTGTTTGCGCGAGGGCGTGTTTCATGTCAGTAGATCGTCCTATTTTGCCCCCATGTCATAAAGGGGAGTTGTGAAACTTGTGAATCGGGCTGAGTTGTTAAATCACTCAGATCTGACAGTGGGAGCCTCGGGCTGTCACACACTCGGAGCTACCCTGCTCTCACTTCATCCTTCTCTTGCCTCTGCTGCCTCTTTATTCTTCCTCTCTCTCTCTCTCTCTCTCTCGCACACACACACACACGCACGCACCACTGTCTCTTTCCCTTCACCCACTAGAAGGAGTGACAGACACACCCTGACATATTTTTATGTAAATTTAAATTTCTTTTATTATTATTTTTTTTTCAGTATGTTCATCCCAGCAACTAGAGAATAGCACAATTGGCTCATGTTGACCTGTTCTGTGTGTATGCTGCTGGAGTGATGAAAACCCAATAGTAGCAAGTACTCTAACAGAGGATGAGTGTGAGGAATGGATTGCCTGCCTGCTTCTCATTGATTCTTCTGTTAGATTGCTGGCGGAGTTTCAAACATACACATTATAACATATATGTACAGTATGTGTGAAATTGTACAACTTGAACTTTCAAACAGTTTATCATCACACATATCAACAAAAACAGTAGATAACAAAAGTTTATAGTTCCTCTGTATGATCAGGGGCTCTCAAACAATCTAAGAAATTATATAATTTCAGATGTGTTTCTCCCCCATGTCTACCTATTACTATGTTCAGCCCACACCATAATAAGTTGTTCAAGAAAATAGGAATATATGAAAATGAATAAAATATTCTGTCAGTACACATATGTTTGCAAGTTGCAAAGGCATACATTGTCCCACCATCATGATTCTTAGATGACAGATTTCAGATTGCCAGACAACCCTATCTTGAAAGTTATTTGTACAGGCATAATTCCAAAGGTGAGATATCTGCAAAACATGTAAAAACTGATAAAACAGAATTCTAAGGCTGATGTAAGCCGTATGCAAGTATTATCACTTCAAATGCTTCCAGATTTGGATAGCCTAGACTATCCTGAGAAAAATAAGAGTGTCAATGGCCCTTACATTGACTGAGATAGGAGCTTGAAAATAAAGGTATTGAAATTACAATGAAAATAGCCTAGGCCCAATTGACTGACTACAAAGTACATGCTACCATATGCCACCGAATGCAGCAGAATATGGAAAATCAAATCTAGTTAATTAGAAAAATCCCTGGAGGAATGCCCCGCAGACAAATCCCCATTCTTCACATTTGTCACAGCATGACCACCCCTCCAATGTCCAACCTTTGGTCACCCCGTAAGTCTGGCTCTGCTACTGCCTCCATCTCTCTCTCCCTCTCTACCTCGGTCTCTTCCTTGCCTTGTTCCCCTACTTCCCTGAGCCCCCAAACCAGCACAGGGTCCACGCTTTGATCCACCACAGTGCGTCTGTGGGCTTTTCCTTGTTGCCCGTGTTACACTCACTGGCAGCCAGTGTCTGATCTCTCTTTTCCCCTCCTCCAACCTACATGTTTTTTCTCTCTCACACACATACTTTTTTCTCTCTCTTTCTACTTGTTTTGCTCTCTCTTTCTATACGTTTTGCTCACTTTTTGCTGTCTTTGTTTTGCTCACTGTTTCTTCTGGAATCTCTGTCTGTCTTCTTGTCCTCAGACATTAGAACCAATAGTTTAGGTATAGTTGGTATAGTTGCCTTTTCTTTCCATCTGACTTCCTGCACACTTCGTTATATCTAGTGGTGTGAAAAAGTTTTTAATACAAATATTAGAATAATGCAAAGCATGCATATTTGTCTGTGTCTATGTCTATATGTGTGTGTGAGCTCTGTTGAGAGGGATGATGTGAAAGTGGCAGAGCAGTCCTTTCAGTATTACTTTTATTGTTGATGTTTCCAAGTCCCCATAAATAAACACAAGTTTCTGCTACCAAACACAGCTAACCATTTGACAATACTTTAACTAAACTCTTAATGCTGCGCCATACTAGACATTCCAGAGAAAGAGAAAAGGAGAAGCGCTTGGTAGACTGACCAGAGGTTAAGGGAGGAGAATTTATGAAAAACTTGTGGTGAGTTTAATGGAAAAATGAATGGAAAGAATGAGAGGGGAACTCCTAGAGCCGGGGAGAGATAGGAGCGTCAGGATGATAAGGGGTAATTGAGGAGTGCGCCGACACACTCGGGCCTGTCAAATTTCATCACTTAACAAACGCCGGTCAGTGAGAATCTACAGGAGAAAAACTCCCATCAGCCCCTTGTCCCCCTGTAGTGCTGTGGCGCGTGCATCGTACCTCATTTTGACACGTCACAAATTCTCCTCGCCGCCATCATTTACCAGTCTTGTAAACACTTCAGTGTTAGGAATTAAAGCAGTGACTTTAACGGAATAAAAGATGAAAACACACTTAATATTTGCGCTGGGTATCAGATATTTCACTTTCCCTTTCTTTTTTATTTTTTTCAGAGGACTGAAATCAGATCTGCACGCTGCTGATAGGGCTCCATGCCTTGGCGATTGTGTATCTGTATGTGTACACACGCTACCCAGAGAACACTTTCTACTTTCACCAAAAAACACTCCTCACCACACTCTGCTGTGAGAATGGAAGAGAGGGGAGAGAGGGAGGGATTGAAGTGCACTGATGATGTGCCGCTCTGTAGTACCACAGTGCCCCCTAAAGCCTCAAGTGTAGCACTGCATCCATTTCCTCATCCACCGTCTCTCCTTCTCTACTCCTGTTCTCAGTACTGTATCTCCACCTTTGACTCGAGAATTTAGAGTGATACCTATATGGAATTTACAACACTAAAACAGTAAACATGTTGGCTCAGTAAAAGAATAGACATATGCCTATGTGCTATACTATCACACTGTCGGTTTAATGTTCGCTAGCTTGTTGCTGAAAGACATTGTTACTAATCGGCTGTCTGTGAAACAAGACTGAGGCTTGCTGCTTTTAAAATGAAATCCCATGTCTTCTGCTCCAAAATGGAGGGCCCTTGTCTTAAGCGTGTTTGAGTTTCCCGGTGAGTTGTACAGTATATCAATCCACTCACAGTGCCATGCAGCGAAAGGGAGGCCAGACAGGTACATTTCAAACAAAGTGTCAATTTATTTTTGATGCAACTCAACAACTAAATCCACAAGCTGAGGGAAAGACACAGACAGCTCCTCTTATGAAGACGATAGATGCCTCAGGACACCACGTATCCCATACAGCAAACGTGATCTTTTGCTTTCGCCGGCAAAAAAAAAGTCTGGAGTGTGCTTGTCACAGCTGTAGGTGGGAAGACTTGAGTCAGTTGTATACAGGTAATGCTACATTTATATCATGTTCACACCTGCCGACGTGAAGATCCCCATTATACAAAATATGATTTGGAGGCACACACAGTGAAAGATGGTGTAAGATGAAAAAGAAAAAGATAGATGGACAGAGAGAGATGGACAGAGAGAGAGAGAGAGAGAGAGAGAGACTAGCCAGGTATGAGGGGGAAGTCAGATGACCATTGGCCAGAAGCTGGCAGTGACCACATGTCCAGCGCTGACAGAAGTTTGTTGGCACACAGGAGATCTGCTTCCTCCGCTCTCCAACGCTGGCAGTAGCAGCAGCCACCAAAGTCACCAGTCATGTGGCTGGCACTGCCCACAAGTGCCCGAACTTAGGGCACGGTCATTATTCTGCTCTTTGCCAAACAGCAACCCCATTGTCAGACACACACACAGAGATAGACAGAGGGGGAGAGAAAGAGAGAGGGAGAAATAGAGAGGGAAAGTAAGCAAGAGGAGCACACACACACAAACTAACAAACACACAACCAACAAGAAGCCATCAATTGAGTCCACTGAAAGCTTCCAATCCCTGAGTGTATGGCAAGGGGGTGGGGGTGATGTGTGTTCAGGATCGCCTAATGGGCTCTAGTGGCCAAGGCCAGCCATAATTATGGCCCCAAAGCCAGGCAGGTGGAGAGGAGATTGTCTTCAATGTTTCTTTTTAAAGAGAGACAAAATGAGGATGTTGAAATTGCTTGGTGGATTGTGTGTGTGAGTGGGTGTGTGTATTTGTGTGTAGGTTTGGTCTGTTGAGACTGTGCGTGTGTGTGACAGGTCAGAGGTTGAAGCAAAAAAAAAAACAAACAAAAAAAAAAACGAGGAAGCCGTCAGTGAAAATACTCAAAACGGCAGCCAGGACAATCTACAAAAGGGTTTGGCTGTGACACACAGCTTTTCTGTGTGTGTGTTAGCGACAGCAGTGTGTGTGTGTGTGTGTTGGGATGGAGGGTGGGGGGGGGGGGGGGGGGGGGTAGTAGCCAGGGGGTTCTATTCAGATGGCTTCCTCTAAGCTTCTGCTGCTCTCCGCCGGCCGATGAGAGATTCCATTACTGAAGAAATGGGATAGCAACACAATTATCCCAAGTCCAATTCTCCAAGCCCCATTGTGTCTGTACACAGAGACCTGTGCGGGATTAATGTGTGTATGTGTGGTTGTGTGTGTGTGTGTGTCTGTGTGCACAAGTGTGTGAATATTGAATATGTGAGTGCCCGTGTGTGTGTGTGCGTGGGTGAATGTGCATGTAGGTGAGGGTGCGTTGTGCATGTGTGTGCCTGTGTGTGTGTGTGTGTTGGTGTGCCTCGGTAGATGAGTGGGTGTATAGATGAGGAGCTCAGCTCCATCTCTCCCTGTGAAAGCACTAAGCTTTTCAACAGAGAGCCAAGAACAAAGAAACGAAAGAAAGCGATAGAGAAAAAAGGCTGTGAAAAAGCCGCCGGTGCTTGTGATTGCAAAGATTGGCCTTGGGTAACACAGGATGGCATGCAAGGATGTGAGGACTCAGCTGACACTATGGTGTGTGTGTGTGTGTGTGTGTGTGTGTGTGTATACAAGTCCGCGTTTTTGTTTGTGTGTGATATGTGACACTGAGCATCTGGGGACAATCACCCAAGTGCAGACTCTGCACTCAAAAGAGAGGAAGAGAAAGGATGCAGGAGGAGTGGAAAGAAATCATAAAGGAGCAAGTGCAGAGCGAGTCAAATGCAACACTCTCACACACACACACACACACACACACACCCACAACAGGCCAGCTCAACCACCCACAAACACATACATACGCTTTCACACACACTCCCACCAAGCCAGTTTAACCACCCCCCCCCCCCCCCCATCTCCCACACCCACACCGGCCCCCGTCAGTGTGATGCTGAGCCGTTGAGGCTCCAGCCGCCACGCTGCCTGAGCCGAATGACAAAACCCGGAGCCTTCCCATGATGCCCGGTTTCTCTCAGCTGGGCTTTGTTTACCGCACAATGATGCAATTATGCGCAAGGTCCTCCGCCGAAGCTCAGTCTAAAAGACACACACACACACACACAGGCTCTGTCTAGGATGACAAGTCATGATTTTGTGAGGCCAGACAGCGATATTAAGGGTGCTGTGGGCATTTGTGTGGTGGTGAAGGCTTTTTGCTTCCAGGCTACCCTTTTTAAAACAGGCTAAACTGATGCCCATTATATCAGGGACACTTTTTTTTCTTAGGAATAACAAAAGGCCACATCACAGTGTGAAGTCATTATACCAATCTTTTAGGGCCTCATCTGTGCTCTCAAGTAAATGAGTTAGCTTTGTCTATTAAAGCACTGCCAAAAAACATATTTTGCTCTCGCAACCCTCTACAAATCAGATTTTTTGTAAGAAGTAACTGCACCTGCTAACCACACCCACTTCCTCGAAAAGTCCTCTAAAAGGGGGCGGGTGTTTGGAGAAGGGGGGAGTGAGCTTAGAAGAAGAGGATGGCAAGTGGAAGGAAGCTCAGTTCACTTAAGGTACTTGTTTTGCACCTAGAATTACTTAGCTACATAGCAATTAATCACTGCCAGGTTTGTCATTACCTGCCTGAATAGTATTTTATGGTATACTATTATATAGGGCTGGGTATTGTTGCGGATTTCCTGAATCGATCCGATTCTGATCCACAAGGTCATGATCCGATCCAATTCTCAATCTGATTTGATATCGATTTAAAAAGTTTCCTTTGTGTCATTACTAGTTTCTATACAAGTTTAATTATTTAAGTGGAGCATATCCATGTGTTGGGCTGTACAATATTATCTGTGGACAGTTAACTTTGCCAATAAGTGGTGATAATCAAATATTATAGTAATGCACAGTCGCAAGAAATAGTGTATTGCCGACAGGAAAAGATTGATCCGCAAATTTTTAAATCGATATTGCATTTTTTGAACGTGAAACGACATTGATTGGTGAATCAATGTTTTTAACCCAGTCCTACTATTACAGTATACTATACTAAATATAGTTAATTTTATTAAGAGTTACATTATCATGATTGTGAGACATTCCCCTCAACTCATAACTAAGTTAATGTTAGCATGGTAGCTATAAAACTCGCTAACTAAACCCCAAAACAGCTAAACTAAGTGCAGAACAATGCAGTTCTTTTTACAAATGCAGTTTTTTGTGTCCAACATATTACATTTACTGCAGTTATGCAGTAACAGTGACTTAATTATAAATTTTATTATAAGTACAACTCCAATGGGATTTAAGCATACTGCAGAACCATTAGTAATTAGAATCATCCTCACTGGCTGTTTGGTTTGTCCTTGGACTTGTCAACAAGAGAGATACAATAGAGATAACGTTTCACAAAACCATAAAATTTGCCAGTTAACCCCCTGAAACTTAAGACACCCCCAAATAACATCAGAGGTCAGTCATCGTCGTGGAGAGTTCTCTGAAGTCAGATTTCAATGCATTCACTTTAAAAAAAACAATTACTTCAAAGGGCCCAAATAATTGGAAACAAGGGAAGTATTTGCTTTCTGAACAAAATATGACTACTTTGCTTTTCACTCTTCACAGGAGCTCTCTGCAGTCTCCTCAATGTCATTATAGCCCTGGTGATTTGATCAGCACCTCTCTGCCGTACTCCAACTGTCTTTTGAAACATTGTCAGAACAGAGCATTTGATTTTATATTTAGTGCTAGCGGCTCCGGGCCGGTGTGTGTGCGAGGGCTGATGCTGACAGGATGTGAGGACAATAGGAGGTAAAAATGCTCAGGAGAGCGCGGGAACCTCTTACCTGCGCTAGCTTCCTCTGGTCCCTGTGGTGTGTGGATCTGACATGAATAGACATATCTGCAGGCGTGTGTGACTCGTTGGAAAAGACAGACAAAAGGACAAAGACAGCGCTAATACCCCCCCCCCCCCCACCCCCCACACACACACTTCCAAAAAAATAATAAATAAAATATAACAAAGGTGCAGCACAATTATGCAACTAATTGTGCCCTGGCAGAAAAGAAAGAATGCAAAAGAGGAATTTGAAAACAAAGGAAAAAATGGAAAGAAGATTTTAGAGTTGAAATTGAAGTAAAGTAGAAAGTGAAGGGATACCCCCACCCACACACACACTCTCCCAGAGTGCATAGTTATCGTTTCTTCCCAGTGCCTGCAGCCATTTGAAGCTCAGAGGCATGTTTTATGAGATGAGATGAGTCATTGAGTCATTCCCTATTTGAGTTATTCCCTACTAACAAAGTGTGCACAAATGAACGAGTGAGTGAATGAGTGTCTGTAAGTCTACTGTTTGTGTGTGTGTGTGTGTGTGTGTGTGTGTGTGTGTACAGCCAGCAATTGCCACCTTTTCTCTTAAATATACCTGTAGGGCTGAAATGGAAATGTGCGTCTGCTCCTGTCATATTCAGTTTATTCCTAACTGTAATCACAATCCTTTACAGAAAGTCCTTGACGTCACAAGATGGCATACTTATTCATTTCCGACAGGAAACCTGTTTAACATTAGACATCTTCGGTCAAGAAACAAAGTCCAAAGCTGCAATACGCTGACGGCTAGGCTTTCCTCGCCCACAGCATTATGGTCCAGCAGACTTATCCATCTGCCATCGCACCAATATTCACTATTGAAGGGAAGCCTCTGAAGACAGTCCAGCACTTTCGCTACCTTGGCAGCATTGTTACACCCAACTGCTCTGTTGATGAAGACATACATACTTGTATCAATCATCCTCAGATTCCACACCTATGTCTTTGAGAAGCACCATCTACAAACATCAACAAAAGTAGCAGACCACTAAGCAGTTTTCCTCGACTATATGGATCAGAATCTTAGTCTATCAAAGAAATATTAGGCAAGATCTTGAAGGAATGTAATATCAAGCCAGAACTACTGAAGGCTAGTGTGGCTAATCAACCTCTCTGGCGCACTGTGGTCATTCACATGGAAGAGCGCCGCACTAGGAAGGGGCAGATCATTAACAGAACAGCTGTAAAAAGAACAACCTCAACCTGTAACAGGATAGTCTGATCCAGCTCTTACAGTTACCACTTGAGGAAAGATATGGAGCTCCAGGATTTACAATCACGCAGAGTGGCACAGCAGACAAAAACATTAACCCTTTACCCATTCCCCAATACCTAACCATATACCCCTAAAAGTTGGTGGCACCGTCATCTTTGCGTGTGTCTGCCCAACATGATTGTGTGTAGCACATAAAGATAT
>JAGFZM010001674.1:185124-201095 GCA_017657215.1 Limnothrissa miodon | reverse complement strand
AAACCAAAATGTCTAAGGAGATTTTGCCCACCATTAGTACAAAACAATAACAAAAGCAATGCAGCTACTAAAATGGTGTCAGATGTCAGCTGGTGTCAGAAACTAACAAAATTGTCAAGACATTCAAGGGAGACAGTGCAAAAGGTTGCTAGATGAACGTCATCCTTGTGTTAACCTTGGTATTGCTAGACCATTTGACGAAATAGCAATCAATGTCATATTTTTTTTATAGTTTTATAGTGTTTGTCAAACGGCTGCATGAGAATGAAATAGAAAATGCAAATGTGTAGCATGCCCTTATTTACTCTGACATTTAAAAGGTGCGTTTGGTCTTCTGTTTTTCCCTCTCAGTTTGCTTGAGATGGATGAAGGTGAAACGAGAGAAAAATGAGAGAAAGAGAAAGAGAGAACAGGAAACAGGAAGAGAGAAAGAGAAAAGCAAACAGTGTGGGCTTTGGTTTGTATGACCTGGTTGTCTCTCTCCCTAGTTCTGGCTCCTCTAATTGGAGGGGCCAAGCTGACCTACTTAACCCAGGCAAGCGATGGGTTTGGTGGTCTTTAATTGGCAGGAAAGCATCGATGAGGCGTCCTCTCTCTCCAGCACCTGGCCAATTAATAACGCTTGCCCGCCACGGAGAGCAAGAAGGCAGCCGCCGATGCCGCCACAAGGAAAGAAATAAATAAAACTTTGTTTCGACAGGAGAACGCTGCAGGGTGGGGTAGGGAACAGTTTGTGTCGTCAATTCAAAGGTTTAAAAACTTGCAGGGGACCCAGTTACTGCTACATCCCTCTTTCTTTTTACTGCTTTTATCCTTCCACTGTAGCCCAACCCAATTGTTTCTTTCTCTAAATCTTTCTTTCATTCTTTTTATACTTCCCCCCCCCCCCCCCAATGCTGACTGTGGGTTGCTTTACTAGCGAGATGCTTCAAACCAACAGAAGGGGCAAAATTATAGACACAAAGGATTTGTGTCTAAGAAACAGAGTGAGAGAGATAGGGGGTAGAGTGTTTGTCTAAATTCAAGGGATGAAAAGTAAGTATTCCAAATAAATAAAAAAAATCCCAATTAATAGCAATGAAATACTACAAAGACTAGCCAATCACTCCACTTTCATGGCCAGAAACACACAAACACAAACACACTCAAGCATACATGTATATGCACACATACCTCCACCTCCACCGAGTAAACAGCAGAAGGCTGTGCTGACGAAAGCATGTCAGACACATCTCCTCAAAGCCGGAGAGACGGAGAGACCCTGCCTCCTTCATGATGACAGCCAAAGTACACAGACAACACACAGAGAGAAAGGCAAACTTAAGATGAAGCAAGAGAGGTAAACTCAGCACAAACCAAACTAGCAAAGCTCTGAGGGACCCAGTCACCTCCTCCAAACTTTTGAGAGGTTCTTGATGTGCAAAAGAGGCTTAAGTGGAGTTTACTTCACACTGCGGGCAAATAAAGGAAGCAACACACACTGAGGAATCTGTCTGTGTAAAAACACAACAGAGTGGCTTTTGTATGAAAGATAAACTGAACTCAGACGGACCCTCTCAAAAAGTCACCAAAATTATTAGTTGATTAAAGTGAGTTATAAGATATATTACCAGTTTTCACTATTTTGGCTTGCTTTCGTCTGGCAACATGATGAAAGACCAGATGAGGATAACGTTCAACAAAAAGTAATTTAACGAAGTAAATTATAAAAAAAATATGAATAGCCAGTACTGTGTGTAATTTGTGTAATGCAAATCAAAATAAACAAATTAAGTGACAAGTGCCATGTGTGAGAGAGACGGCACGTCATATGGCCAGCCAGCCTTTTATAGCAGTTGGACACAATCAGGTAAATTACCCACACCTGCCCTGCACCCCAAACTTAAGAGCAGCAGCCTTTGAAAGCAATTGTAGGGTAAGTCTATTTTAAAGACTTTCATTTGGGAAGGTTTTGACAGCAGCACAGATGGAGGCATGTCATTCACCAAGTATTGTTTTCAGCAAATTAAAGGCGCTCTAAGCGATGCTGTTTCACGTCACTTCTTGTTGACGTTCGAAGTATTGTCAAACAAAATGGAGGATAGCTCCAGAGAGGGTTCAAGCGTTATAAGTTATAGCTCACTCCTCCCCCTCCCTCCCATGCCTCCCGAAAGACTCGTGAACCTTGTCGTTTATTGGCTGGAACACTGTTATGTTTCGTTTTCGTTTGTTATGCTAGGTTTGCCCACTGTGTTTTGTTGCCGTTTGTGGAGCCAGGGCTGTCTACAGAGACTGCGTTTTTTTACAGTGTGTTCAGGGGACAGACAGCTAGCAGATTGTGAGGAGATGTTTGCTGTATGTAACAACACATGTTTTAGTCCTAAAAACGTGTCACATCACTTAGAGCACCTTTAATGTTTCTTATGGATATCGATTTTCCGGTGTGGCTGTCAGAATTATCATCTTCCAGCTGTTAAAAATAAAGTGATGCATTTAACTGTCTGTGGGATGCTGTAATGTCTTTTAGAAGTTGCGGTAAAGATGTATTGGCTTTTAGAATGAAAGGGTATTGCAAACAGACACATTTATTGGTGCCGCCTGCCTTAGAGTATTCTGTTCTAAAGATCGCCAACAATTAGTCAAGGTAAATATCTGGTAAGTAGTTCTGAAATATTTTGTGATGGTACAGTAAAATAACGCAGGCCTTCTTTTTAGGCATTGCCGGTTTACTTCTTGGGAACAACTTTTTCACTTTGGAGAGACACACCAATGTAGACAGTGCAGTCATTTATTGAGTCAATAACAAAAAATAGGCAAAGCTAGCTTAGCAAAGGCTGTATGAAGTGCGTTATAAGCTGCCAAACCTGGATGATACTCTTTATTGAAACCCCGTTGGTAAATGAAAATTATAGCACACAATTTCACCACACACCACGCAGGTTGAACAACCAACAAACAATATTTGCGCTCAACATCAAAATAATCGCCGCTGTTTAAGTGTCTCTTACAGTAGGTACAGTGTTGAGATGTTCAATGCATTGCTTTCCATTGCAACCAGTAGCCCACTTGCATAAACTGAACTTAAGTGGGCACAGAGAAGCACTCTTTATATGTTCATTGTGTAGCCTAAGTGCCAGGCCATGTCAAAGTGACTTGGAGAGGTGTTCAAAAACACCTCCTGGATGTCTTTTAGATATTCTAAAGTATTTGCTCATCTGTCAGATGTTGCTAACCTACATGTCTTTAAATCTTACAAACTCTTTTTTTTTTTAATCTTTTTTTTAATCTCCCTACATAATAGCTTCAGTTGTTAGTTTGATAGGACTACTTTGGCCAATAAAAATGTCAAATATCCAACTTATCCAACTTACAGTTATCAAAAAAAACATGTTCCACAGTCTTTTCACTGTTGAGAACTTTAATTCCTGTCAAATTATCCTGTATTCAGCCTCATATCATAGCCAAAGCAGGTTATAGTTATTTTGCAGCTTGCATGTAGCCTACCTAACCAAATTATCTTATAGGCTATTGTAATAGTGTGATACTAAGAGTCTTCAACTTTTTTGAAAATATAAACACATTAACTATTTTCCCTGACTGGCAAAAGATAAAGAAAACAGTAACCTGCAGACATTATTCTTTGTTCAGGCCTTAATGGTTACTATTCTCTGGGGCTGTTTGTCAAAATGACCATAACTTTTGACACCTGTCAGACACTGGGCCAAGCAATTTCGCCTACACACAGAAAACAAAGGGCTTTATCTGGATAAAAAGGCTTTCATGCAGATCCGGACCAAATGTACTTGCTGTCTGGAATGTTTGCATACAATCCTGCTAGGGATGTTCTGACAAAAATACTATTTGGTAGTCACTGAAAGTTATTTAAATATTATTAGAAAATCGACCCTAGATAAGCATTAACACTAGCATGTATTCAGTCAACATATAACATCTAAGCCAGTAGCCAGCCACTATGGTAAACTATTAGATGTACTGCAGAAATTACACCCAATCCTGAATGGAGTCCCTTCAAAAAGTGACACAGCCTAGAGGTTGGCAACACCATGTTGACACACTGCTTTTCAACATGAAAGCATATTTCAGTTAATAAATGTGCATGTCCACGTGATTGTGACACAGGAGCTTAATTTAGACAAAGTGATAGTCTTTCTGTTCATGGTAGATTCACTATTTAAAAATCATGTATCATCCCTAAATCCTGATAGCTAAACTGGTAGATTTGAAGCGAGGTAGCATGTAGCAATCTCCACATTTCTGCCAAAGGTTACCTTTGCACACTGGGGGAATCTGTGTCACCTGTGCAGCCATTCTCTACCACTGGCCTCAAAATCAGTGGAGTGTCCACAAGATTATCCCTGCATCAAAACAACTTGTTGCCATTTCTAAATAAAATCCTTTGAACAAGCTGGCTGCCATGCTTTGTGTTGAGCTTGGTTTGGTCCCCTCACCCTCCTATAGACCTTCTCTTGAGGTCATGATTCTGGGCAGATTATAAGAGACCTACAATGATGGATTGTCAATGCAACTTGTATCAAATATGGGATGAGATAGCTGATACTTGTATTCATCTGACTTGACAGTGGCTAAGACAGCACTGGGCAAGTGGAAACTCACACCTTGGAGCACACACACACACACAAAGATGTGTGTGACGGCGTGGAGAATGGCATTCTCCTGCTGTCATGTCCCCGTCACGGCTCGATTTGGGCGAACACAAACCGAGGCCAGGCCCAGCAACAGCTGTCACTCAAGCTGCACAGGAGGGGTAAAATCCCATTACCATGGTGACACAAAGAAAGCAAAATCTCAGCCGACGTTTTCCCTGTGCTCCAGCGAGCCTGTCTTATGTGTGCGGAAGAAGGGTGTATATGTGTAGCTCAATAGCGCAGCCGCCAACTGGACCAAGCGCATCCCGGGTCTATTACGGCTCCACCAAAAAGGCTGCAGCCATCCAGTCCAGTGCCATCTTGGCTCCTCCACAGAGGCTGCTGGTTACGCCTTGACCTATTGGGTCTTCGCCATTTCCCAGCAGATTCACATGAGAGCCTGAGCAGATGACACATGACCTTTATACAAAACCTGTTTATTGTGTGCACCCTGGCCTCAAAATAAATACTGCAAACATGTCATGGACCAGTGCAAACTTGTGTCTTGCATCCGTGTGTGTGTGTGTGTGTGTCAGAGGGAGAGACTGAGAGTGCCTGTGAGTGAGAGAGTGTATCTGTGTCTCTAGGGGTGGCATAGAGCCCCTCCTCCCCAGTAAATCAAAGTTGCACTAGTGGCAGGAACCCACAGGCTAGAGAGAGAGAGAGAGAGAGTTGTGAAGAGAAGGTGGCTGTGGTGGGAGCCATTGGCTGCAGGCTGACTTCTAAAACTGCCAATTTCTGCATTGCCTACTTACTGTAGGTCTACTGTAAATGAACATAGAAAAGCTTACGTAGGTTATAAAAATGTAAATAAATATTTTCAGTGGTTCAGTGGTAGTGGTTCTTCAGTTCAAACAATGATGATCCCTCTGGAGCTGTAAACACAGCAGCTTCATGCCAAACCCTCTCATTTCCTCCCCCTGACTCCACCATCTACCACTCTCCTCTATTCCCTCTTCTTCACTTTCATTCCCTTGCTTTGCCTCTCCTCTTCTCTCTCTCTCCACACTCCTTTTCTTCCTCATGGGTACAACCTTCTTTTTCACACCCCCTTCTGTTTTCCCCCCTTTTACTTGCATGCCGACACAGGCACAAACACAAACACACACACACACACTTGCACACACACTATTTTCTGTTTCCTTTGTCTCTTCTTCTCTCACTCTGTCATGTTTTCTCTGTCCATGTTTCCTTCCTCACTTCCCCACCTATGAGTTCCCGCAGGAGTCTCTCTGGAGGTGTCAAGGCTGCTGAGTCATCACAGGCTGCTAGCATTAGCGACGGGGGCTAAACGAGCGACGTCGTGCGACCTTTTCAGTTGCTGATGATGAACGGTTGCAGGCGAGAGCGTGACCTTTCTGCTCTCGCCGACTCGGACAGCTCCCGGATGCCGCGTGGCTAAAAACGGCGTCCATCATCATCACCCTGTTGCCGCGGCAGCCAGTGTCAGCGTCGGCCTCGCCTGCCCTGACACACGCCGTTGCTAGCGTGTCATTTCACATGACAGATGACACAACTTTGCTGCCTCGCAGCTATTTTCTTCCTCCTTCCTTTCTTCTCCTTTTGACGAGGTGGGCGAGTAGCAAGCTATAGCAGACACTGCATTTCTATATGAAGTCATTTTTGTAGTGATTGTTATTTTCCAGCGCTAGAGAACTCAGATGAGTGACAGACACTGAGAGGGTCAATGTGAAGTGAAAGACAGAACAAGACTGTCCCCTCTAATGTGCATTAGGTAGTCGGAACACCAACACAACAGTAATAATTTAATAGGGTCTCCAGGGATAGAAGTGATGGTGGCAGCAGAGAGGTCACAAACGCGCACACACACACACACACCTACGTATCAGAGCGTACTGATCAGAATCAGAGCTTTGGCCTTCAAAAGTGAACACACACTCAAAACTGTACTACAGTTAACGGACTGCGAGCAACCTCTGATACACGACTGAAATAAATGTTTGGTTGTCATGGCTAAAGTGTGTGAGGTCTGTGTCAGTGCATGTTTATATTAGTGTCTGGAACAGTGCATAATATCTGAGCTCTAGTCATCTTAATGAGAATGAGCATAAAGTAGAGAGAACAGAGTACAAGGAAAAGAGAAAAAAGGATAGAGTGAGAGAGAGAAATAATGGGGAATAGAGAAAGAAAAGTGGCGAGAGATTTTACTCTGATAATTTAATTGGGCTGTCTTTATGGCTTTGATGCCAATTTGGTAGATCTAGTTCGTTCAGATTTGTTGCTTTATAAACCTTTGGTTAAGCATAGTTTAATGGATTTTTTTGTATTTATAAACCTCTTTCAAAAGATGCTTTCAAAAATTAATTTTAAAGCCTCTGTGTAGGATTTATCTTCTATTTAACTTCGTCTTTTATCAAAAATATATTTTTTATTTTAAAAATATAATGTAAAACGATGGTAATTACCTCCATGAATAAATTGTAGTGTTCCGGTAAACTTAGTAATTTCCATTTATATATAGATATGGCTGGGGACCAAAGAAGAATATCCATTTTGCGCCGCCATTTTCAAAAGTACGGGTTCTTGTAGGAGAGAGCAGTATTGTATATTCAGCTCCGCCTTTCGCGTTTCCGCTCAGAGACTGAGTAGCAGAAACTGAGATAAGAGCGAGCGAGCGAGCGAGCGTTTGGCCTCCGTAGCAAGAAATTAGGATTGTGGGAAGGGGAGGGCTAATACATTTTATTCAAACGTATGCAGTATACCACTTCGCCGATAGATGGGGAATTCTGATACGATCCTACACATAGAGGCTTTAAGTTGAATTATATTATTCTTTTCTTAGAATCACATTGTGTTGGTCTTTGTTGTATTGGCTAATTACAATTAATGTGCGCCAAGTGCCTCTTCAAACACTAATTAAGAGTATTAATATAAACATACATGTAAATACATGTCTGTGTATGTGTATATGTGAATCAATTTGTAGATTCACATACAGACACACACACACACACACACATATGTTGACATGTTGTGACCTGTAAATATTTTGTACTTATAGACATATGGTAAAAAAAAATACTATTATTACTAAACTATTACTTTTATTAGATCAACTTGGAATGCAATGCTTTGTGCATCAAATACTAATAAAGTAAGAATGCAAAGCAACAATGAAATCAGAAGGTAAGTTCACCAATATCGGCTACCAAAGAAATTAGTAAATTAATAAAACAAATTAGATCCTTTTAAATATGCTTGCCTCTGTGATGCAGACATGAGCAATCGGTCAATAAGTGCAATAACGGCCTTCGAGGTACCCTGATATGAAATGAAAGGATTTGGCATAAGTAAGAAAATTATTTGCTCCAACCTCATCCATTAAATTTGGTTGCATAACTGCCAAGCTAAATGTGTGTGTGTGTGTGTGTGTGTGTGTGTGTGTGTGTGTGAGTTAGGTCTGAGGGACTGAACTGAAGGACAACATCATTAGGCTGAATATCAGCAGTGCTGGCACAGGCATGTGGCTGTCTGTCCAGGGGCATCAGGCTGATGCATTGGCCTTCAGCATTGAGAGGACGTTTTAATTGTGGAAACACTCCACCTATTCCCCACGTCCCATCACAACAGGTAAAGGGGAGAGGAGGGGTTGAGCTCTCAACCTGGGTCATGACAAGAATACACACACACATACACACACAGAGAGAATTTGTGTGCATTATTAATTCAGAACTAAAAATTAATCATTTTCACCTACACAGTTGCATTCTCTGAAACAACAGAAACAGTAGCCACAGAGTACAACGCTGTACATGGCAATGTGGTACATAATATCTGAATTAATATACAAAGTGAATCGCATACTCAATACACAATACAATACAACCTCTGGATTAAGTAGCGTGACGGGGAGAAGTTACATATCCAAAGCCCACCTCTGACAATTGTCATCTCTCTCTTAGTGGGCCTACAGATAGTAGCTTAATATGGCTAGCTTTTACATGTTAATAAAAAAGCATATTACATTTAACTTAGAATTTGTGTGTGGTTTAATATATGTGTGTTTAAAATGTAATAGCAGAGATGGCTGCATGTGGTTTAAAGGTCTCATCCCATCGTATTTTCATTAATTTTGTGGTGGTCTCTTGTCTAAAATAACGTCATGAGAGTTGGTTTCGGCAAAAATATGCTGTGGTTGTCTTCTTTCACGCCATTTTAGTTAGGTGAAAACGAGTGCAGAGATAGTGCGAGAGGATTCTTATGAATATTAATGATATGCAAACGTATCGCCTCTGATTGGCTAACAGCACTGTGACGCTCCCTCTTGTGGGTCTATCTGCAGGCAGCCTAATAATGTTTTCTTGAGGGCGGGCTAACTGCATAGCTAATGTTCAAAGTGACATAGGCTTGCAAGGCTTTTCCGATTCGCTCGTTTTTCCCGGCTGTTTTCTATCACAGGCAAATACAGACTACAGGGGTAGGAGAGCATTTTGAAGTTGAGCATGCAAGTGCAACTTGGCCTGACCTATGGTAATGTAAAGAAATCAAGTATTAAACAGTTTATTTTGGAAGGAGACCTTTAATTAAGGGTGGGAACATTCAAACAGACTTCACACAGAGCAACCGTTAAGTGCCTAGGTCAAGGGCAACAGTGGTGGTCAAGACAGTGCACACTACATTGTCACACTGACACTCCCTTGCATGCCCAACATGTAGACCAGAAAACACACAAACTCTGTAAACACATACACAGAGGCCAGTGTTTACATTCACAGGCTTGGGAAAAGTCCGTCCCATGCAGAGCCTCATATAAGACACATCTTGTGTGGCCATTAAGTGGCGTCCCATGGACACTTCGAGGTTTACCAGCCTTAACAAGGCAACACTAACCACGGCTGGCCAGGAAAGTATAAAGCTGATTTACTCTGCGCTACTCTCCAAAGCCCTGAGTTTACAGAATAATGATGACTTTTATAGGGGTTCGTGAAGGCCCACTGGGCTGCACAACTTTATGGGAAGACATTACCGCTGCCTTTCTTAAAATACTCAACTGTGTAAGTATAAAACTTTATCATTTCCAGTCAATCATAGAGGGTTTTTTAATTATGTTTAATGTCTCTTTCTCTCTCTCTCTCTCTCTCTCTCTCTCTCTCTCACACACACACACACACACACTCATGAGAAATAATCCTAACACTTATAACTTCGTAATGTGAGAAAGTCCCATGATAGCCATGAGATTTGCAGAGTTATGATTTTCTGCAGTCATAAAGAGATGGTTTTGTAAATGTGTGTGTGTGTGTGTGAGAGAGAGAGAGAGAGAGAGAGAGAGAGAGAGAGAGAGAGAGCTATACCATTGATAACAGACAGCATAAAATCTTGGTGTGGTTGATGGCCATTTCGAATGGTGGTGATCTCACTTATTTTCAAAAGGTGAGCAATGGAAAGAAAAACTGATGTGGGTCACAGAGATGGGTTTCAACTGTCAGTTGGCAAAATATATGCTACTGTGTGTGTGTGTGTGTGTGTGTATGTGCTCACACACCTGTATGCAAGTGTTGTGTGTCTGCATGTTTACGGTTTAACTTTGCAAGTTTGTGAGTGTGTGTGTGTGTGTGTCTGTCTGTCGGTGTTTCTTATAGCCACACAGGTGTGTGAGTGCTTTCTCTCTGTCTGTGTCTCTCTATCAACCTTTCCTCCGCCTCCATGGCAAGGGATAGATATGTCCCATTTCCCTTTCTTTGGTCCCCATTTCATGCACTTCTGTCTCTGCACGAGCCTTTCATTTCACGCTCCACCTCAGCCTATTTATACATGTGATGGAGGAAAGAAATAAAGCCACACATACGCTTTCATTCTGACAAACCCACCCCCATACACACACCACACTTGCGTTCTCACAAACACACACGTATACAGTACACTCTACACTTACACACACACACAAAAAACACAATACACTTGCATTCTCACAAATAAATATAGACAGACACACAATCACAGACACACACACACACAAACACACACACACACGTTGAAGGAACTGTGTATTCACAGCATCAATCCAGACCTAGGGTAAAGACATTCAGTAGGGACTTGCCAACTTATCAGCAAACGTGTAATGTGTGAGAGTGCTTGTGTGTGTGTGTGTGTGTGTGTGTGTGTGTATGTGCGGAAATGGAGCACATTCTCACATTCTAAATTACACCCAAACAACAAACACGCTTACACTCTAAATGAACTGAAGGTTCCATGGGTTCCAGCTAACATCATTGCTGCCGGCATGAAGCCAATGCAGACTCCACATATCATCAGAGAAAATGAAAAACACATAGTAAATGGTCGCCAGCGTGCAGAAGTTGGCAATGACATGAGTTGGTGGACAGTAACTATAGAGGATTTATACACACATAAACAGTTAAATAAGGTCTTGTGTTTTTCATCTGTTTCCGACAGAGTAACAAATTTGCAGTCACTCTAAGACCAGTGCGTGTGAGACTTATGTTTCATTTAATGCTTGCTAAGTTGATCCTTCACCTTCCTTACAAATAAATACAAAATGTCTGTCTGTCATTTAATGAATCTCAATGGGTAGATCACAGCAAATCATGATAGGCAATGCTGAAGACTCATAACATTCTAATAGCCAGGTAAAACTTAAAATGTACCCATAAGTGTCCATGTTACTTTGGATGAAACAGTTTGCTAAATAGGCTAGTAGTCCACTATTAAACAAACAGTAAAAAATAGTATCTTTAAAAGAAAATGCTTAGTCTATTATCAATCATTCAGATGTGCTTTCTACTTGTCTTCCTGATTGTGACATTAGAATGTCTTTACTCGATGGACATAATGGTGAGATTGCTCAGTCCAAAAACGCTCACTGAAAACTTGCTTCAGAGGAGCCATTAGCATGTCGTTTGCCAATTTTCCCATTGTTTATCTGCTTTAGAAACCTTGGATACTTTTGGTAGACCTAGCTGATTCTCTGCATAGTTGTAGGCCTACGTACAGAATGGTTATGCAACAAGATATTCATGCTCGCGAACAGACTTGTGATTCTCACCATACTGAGAATTCTTTACTCGCTATCATTTGCGGAGAAAGGAGGTAGTGAACTTTCTGATTGTTGTGTCTGTGTCCTTAGTCAAAGAGTCTTTCATCTTCATGGCATTTCTTTTTTTCTTTCTTTTCTGTGCACCGCTTATATGTGAATGTCTCATCTCACTCTCTTTCTAAATTGCTTTCACTCGATCTTGCCTCTTGCTAAACTGCTTTCTCTCTGTAGGCTCTGTGTGCGTATGCCAGTGCACATGCGCATGCATGTGTGTGACATTGAATTTTGTTACATTTTATTTTGGGACAAGGTGAGGCTTCGCCTTGTTCCATCACCAGCACCAGATGTCACGTGTAGCCTTCTGTCAATGGGTGTTTTTATTTATTTCTATAACCTTCAGTGTTGTACGATTGTGACAGCTATTTTATTAAAATGATGAGGTCCCTAATTGGCTGTGGCCTTGGACTTAAGCCCGGGCGAGCCCCTGTGTTAAAGCGCCTCTGTCTATGAGCTTGTGGTTTTCTCTCTGAGCATATGGTTCACACAGTATGTGCAGGAGGCTTTTTTACCCACCATACACACACACACACACACACACACACGCATACAACACCTATTAGTTCTCAGCACCTGCATGGCACGTTGTGTTTCAGTACTAATGGAAGTGTTTGTTGTTAGTAGGAGGTCCACTTTGCCTGGCTTTTGGATTTGACTCTCACAGCATGGCACACCAAGCCGATGGACTACACACGCCGCCTCTCTTTTTCCACTGCAAGACTATCCAGAATTTATCACGAATTAACTCACTTAATAACCGCAGGGACATACTTTTTTTTCCTTTATCCTGCAAAATGCCTATACTTATTTCCTATTACAAATATTGAATTCATGAATATTTTAAGCTCCCACCCACACCCAAATGGCGCAATTGAGTTCATTATTTATTTTACAGTGTTTCAATAATTAATGCCATGTATATGAGAGCGGCTGGCTCTGGCACAGTCTCCCATAATTAAAGACTCTGCCAGCTCTGTGAAGCCCTCTATCACTAAAAGCATTACAGGGGATGAAGTTTCACTGCTTTTTTTGGTGGCGAGGTTTTGTGAGTGAGTGAGTGTGTGTGTGTGTGTGTGTGTGTGATATATTTTTTAATGTAGCTATTTATTTCCCTCTTCCATGTCTGTCTTTCTCTTTCTCCCTTTGTCCTCTCCTTCCTCTCTCTCTCTCTGCTCATTTCTCTATGTCTGTCTCTCTTTCTTTCTCTCTTTCTCTCTCTCTCTCTCTCTCTCTCTCTCTCTGTCTCTCTCTCTTCGAAAGATACATGGCTTTTGAATTAAAGCGTCTCATGTGAGAGAGCGCCTGACGGGCAGCTGATAGGGCTGGAGTTTTCCTCCCTCTTCAGAAGAGGAGGGCCAGCCAGCCGGCCCCCGACCAACTCTCTCCTCAACCCCATAGTTTGATGGAGCTGTCACTCATTTTGGAGTCCGCTAACCGTTAAATGATAGGGGCAGCAACAGCCAGGGCAGAGCTTTTCTGCCAGATCTATATAAAAGAGCGAGAGAAAAAAAATGCCAAGAGCGTGATTTATGTGGACCCTTAGTTAAGTGCTGGCCTTAAAAATATGAGCTTTCATAATAAATGACTCTCTCAAGCATAACACAAATCAATAGTCTAAAAAAAGGCATTCTCGTAGTCTTTGGCTTCCAACTCCAAAAGTACAGAGATATTGAGCTTGCCACATCCTTCCTATCCTCTAACCCCCTTTTCTTTTTTTGTCTCGCTCTTTCTCTTCCAGCTATCACTGCCACCATCTCTGCTATTAAGCTATTTTTCCCCTCCTCATAAGTGGTTCACGGACCATCTTGGAAACACAGCCAGCACAAAAAGTTTCAAGGACATCTGGGGTTACAGTGACAGGTAAGAGAACTTCCATCTGAAAAAAAATCAGAAAAGCTGATGCCAGAGTGGATGGACAAAAGATCCTGGTCATACATGGCGTTGATCCAGACAACCCAAGCCAGACCAGGACCAGTCTGAAGCCAGATCTTCCACAGTCAGCACCCCATCCACTGGGCTCTGATGACTTGACTGCATTAATGCATATGCAGACATGATGATGCTTTGTTACCGTGGCGTATCTTGGCATCTCTGGTGAAGTGCTGAGCTTAATTAGAGTGGGAGTGTGAATAGCTGGATCTGTAATTACTTTGGTGGCCCCAAGGGGACTCTCACCCTCTTTGCAGAAGGGTCATGAATACTCTCAACAGTGGTATCAGCTTAGAGAATGCCCAGGTCAGGTGAGATAGAATGTGTTGTGTTGTCCCTTTGGAGATGTGTGGCAAGACAGTTTGATATATAAAGCACATTTTATACAGAGCGGTGCAATGACAAAAACATATGCATGGACTCACAACACATGTAGGACTGGGGTTGGAAGCGGATATTGCCAATGCTGGGGTTAGGCCACAGGCACAAATCCAAAGGCTTGGTCCCTAGGTAAGCACAGTTAGAAGAAGATAGAGAGAAGATATCCCCTAACACCACGACTGCAAATATTCAATTTCTTTTGTATAACAGTTCCATTACTATCTGACAAAGCTTTAAGATGTCAAAGAGTGTTTCCTACTATTTAGTTTTTATTTCTGTTTGTTTCACTCCCAAAAATAGTTCCAGCTTAGCTTAGCACCCATTCCCAGGTAACAAGAGATTCGTCATCAGACTGGAAGTTTAGAGAAAGTAGCTGAAATGGGATTGTGCACACGCCCGCAAGCTGCTTATTTGCACTCCACTAAGATGTTTTCTTTGAAAGGAATTGACAGCTGCGAAGTTTGCCATGTACAATTTTACATTCACGTCAGTCAACGCAATGGAAAATGTGGAGTGACTATAGCTGTAAAATTTCATGTGTGGTATATCGTGGTATATCTCCACTCCTGGTGAGTGTATTTTGTCTAATCAGAAATGTAAAAATAGTTTTGTATAATAAGGGATGGCACAGTGTGCATATATCGGACAATACTAAACATTCAAGACGGTATTAAGGTCTCGGCGCGGATACAGTAAGTGCCATATTCACCCATATACATACACACAGTGTTGTTTGTAGAACTACACTCACTCAGAACTTACTGGGATAAGCTTTCGTTACTGGCTTTAAATAGATTGTAATTATGGTCAAATGCACTGTCAAGCATCATACTCAATTTAGATTCAATTTAGCTTTCGCATTTTCTTCTAAAGGTTTTGTGTAACAGACTTCAAATCTATCTCAGTCACGAGTTACAATGTTGCTGTGGCGTCAACGCCAATCAAACCACAAAATTGCAACTGTGTGTTAGTGTGAAAGTTTATTTAAACTTCACTGCAATATGCAAGAATGACACAGAAAAAGCAGAACTGCTGTGTCTCTTGGCGTGCAGTTGTCTGAAAATAGGGCATCGCAATAGAAAATGTCATCAAGCTGTGGTATAACACAGTGTAAATAAGAGTGTAGTGATCCACACACATGCATTAAGCTCTTCTTTCTCTTATGTTGGATTCACAGAGAAAAGAGACTTATTCCCACAGGGTATAGCCAGTTTGATGTTAAACATCAAACCATCCTTGCCCAGCAACCAAGGATCTTCTAACAAACCATACATTCAAAGGCTTGGACTTGAAGTGAGCGTATGAGAGAGGAGGACCTATAAAGTCCTTAGGTAAAGTCCTAAAAAAGTCTACCTGTCTTCGGAGCTAAATTTTCCTATGATTCATAGAATATGATAAGTGATATATGATTGATGTACATTGATATGAATATTTTGATTTAAAAAATGTTGCATCTTAATACTTTTTTTTTTTTTTTTTTTTTAAATATAAGTGTTTAAAATGTAGGTCATAATTCACCTGCAATTAATGTTTTGGTTGTCAACAAATCCACATTGTTTTGCTGTTTTGTTGTGGATACAAAGGCCTATTTATCTTTAGAAATAGACTGATGATGTAATCATACATTTTCAACTAAACATCAATGGTTTCAACTCAACTGAAGTTTACCCTAACCACCAAACAATAGCTGTTGAGGATATGTAAGCTCTACTGATTGACCGTAACATAATACTAACATAATATTATGTATCATATTAGTGTTTTAAGCATTTCAGGTCAGTAAATATATAAATAATAATAATAAGTAGAATAATGACAACAAAAAGCTGCTGTTAACATTCTAATTCCAGTCATGCTACTCATACATTAGAAAGATTGGTTCCAAGGAGTTGAGTAATCCTCTCTCTCTCTCTCTCTCTCTCTCTCTCTCTCTCTCTCTC
>JAGFZM010001674.1:162500-185114 GCA_017657215.1 Limnothrissa miodon | reverse complement strand
CTCTCTCTCTCTCTCTCTCTCTCTCTCTCTCTCTCTCTCTCCCTCATGTCCTGCAGTAAACTGGCTGTCTGTCAAAATAAATCAAGAGCTGTCTTTCAAAGTGGCTGTCCATGGGAGCTGACAGAAATGGCTCTGACTGTCAAATTACCCCCGATTTGGTCTTCAAGGAAAATTTAGAAGGTTGTTGAGGCAGGGATGGTACAGCATTAACCACGATGGATGATATCTCCCTCATGAATAATCCTACTTCATGAATAAATGCTTTTTATTTGAGAAGTGTTTTGGAGACACATGATGCCAAAAAAGCATCACTCAGAAGAGGGAAAGGGCCTGGTCACAGCCACTGACAGCATTCACACTTGCAAATCATATCAATACATTTTTGTTTATTACCTGAGGAAGAGAGAGCTTGACAGAGAGCAAAAGGTAGAAACAGAGAAGAGAAGAAAGAGATAGAAACACAAACTGTGAGAGTGCATAAAGAGAAAGATCATCTATGCTATTCTGCATGCACTTCTAATCTATGTGTGTCTGCTTTGTTATCACTAACAATGTTGTGGGTTGAATCCCAATCAGAGAGTCCTCTGTTTCTGAGGGAGAACTGGGCCTATGTGTTAGGATAGCAGTATGCTTACTGGCTGGGAAGGAACTTTTTTTTATTTCAGATTGAAATGTCAATTATTTCAGTTTTTTTTTTTTGCTGGAGCAATATTTACAGTTAAATACTGTGCATACAATAGCCAGGTCAAGTCATAATTTGGGCTCAGAGACATTACACTTTTATGTTCCGATGGGTATGATTCCACTGTACTGAAGTACTGAAGTACCTCTGTAAAAACAGCACACTGAATATCGTTTTGAAACCAGGTTCTGAAACAAGTAGAGCAGCTAAGAGCAACTAAGTTACAAAATAATGTTAACGTAGCATAGAGAAAGCCAAAAGTTAAACAGCTACTTATATGAACTTATGTAAAAATGTTGGTCATTTAGTTTAATAATAACAATGCAACTCTTTGAACTGAAATTGCATTTTACATTGGCAGTTTCAGGTAAAAGGTGTTAATGCACCTTTTCCATAATGATGAATGCACAGTCTGGAAATTTAACAATCACACTGTCTGGAAATGCTAACACATGACTGTCATCTCCTACACCCAAGCAAATAAAGAGAGCCTTAGAGAAATCAAGTTTACTGTCTTTAAAAAGACATGTCTTTTTACATGTCTTTATTGAGACATGTCTCCTTACATGTCTTTATTGAGACATGTCAAGGGAGTTAATTGCATTTTTCACAAGTGTGTGCTTTCATTGCAATGGCATCACACACTAAAAGCCTGAATTGTACACAGATCTTTGTGTTTGCTTTTTGCTTTGTCAAATTAATAAAATGTTCACTTAACAACGGTGTATCCTGACCTAAATGTTGCACTATGATTATTTCAATTAAGAAATGCTAGTTCACACCAAAGCCTAAACCGAAGACAGACCAAACTTTTAAAGTGAAAAACACTGCCACACGCCATACTGTACGCAAGTGGAGCAGTCTTTGTTTTAATTTGCCAGTCTCAAAATCAATGTTGCATTTTTCTAACAAGAATCAATTTTTTTGAACCCAGAGAGGGTTTTTTGAGAAAGTTTGTCCAAATCGAGAAAACCAGAAAAGAAAAATCTATGGTACACCAAATCTTTCAGATTCTCTGATGACCTCTCGACCTTGAGTACTTTGGAGCCATAGCTGAGGAGAAGTGAGGGAAGTGTGATTGCAAGGGCATTTTATTTTCCTCTTGTGTGTCTGACTCTCCTCCCCTCTCCTCTCTTACATCCTGTCTTTGGCTGGAGCAGTTTTGGTGCATGTATTGATTCCCCTTGCTTCCACTGTAGTACAAATAACATGGTTTATGTGTATGAGCATGGGTATGTGTGTGTGTGTGTGTGTGTGTGCTTGAAAATATCAATCTGAAAGTAAAACTATACTATGTGCAGCTGTATCAGCCTGGCCCATCAGCTATTGACACTTGATATTAGCATGACCCCAGTGTCCAGCCAGGATTACACATGCCATGAGAATCCTGATTTACATGGCACATGTACATGTAATATGTAACCACACACTCACTGACACACACACTCATGTAATCACCACATACTGCATGCAGACACAGACAATGACATATGACCATATCACACACACACACACACACACATAGCCATAAGAGGCCACCTCCAGGATTATTGCACCACTCCACTTCAAATAAGAGCATGTCACCTCTCCAATCAGACCAGCGGTCATAAAAGTGCCAGGACCAGGGAGACTAACTGCCAACTGTTCTACCAGCCTGGGGGAAGGCCAGACCCAACAAACCTATCAATCAGAATGAGCCAGAGAGAGAGAGAGAGAGAGAGAGATGTTGAAGTCAAGGAATGCAGCCCGCAACAATCCCGGAGATATTAACGGCTGTTTTCGGTGGAAAAGGGGAGATTTCTCTTAGCTCTGCTGTGTAAATCTGATGGGACATACATGCGAGTCAGGATTACTTAGAGTTTCTTTTTAAACGTAACTTAGCTGACAGTCAAACACCTTCACTGGCATAGATCCCAGGGACCCCCTAATGTTCTTACTGTCAGCCACACTTCAGAGCACACCACCAAACTTTACGCTCAGAGATACTCACACATACTCAGACACACACACAAACACACACACTAAACATTAGCTGAAACTCAAAAAAATATGCATATGTCCATTAATGAATACACACACATACAGTACACAGGCAAACATTTAGACACAGGAACACAAATGTACAGTACATTCAAGAGCACACACACATTACACACACACACACACACACACACACCATTGCTTAGCTGCCTTGCTGACATCCAGCTCATTGAGCCATCTCCTGATCCTTTACATTGGTCTGCCCTTTTCTGACCCTCTTTCATGCTGTGTTACACTAACAGATTACACACACTGTCTCTTTGCAGGTACTCACTCTCTGTCTCTCTCCCACACACACAGCCACATACACACTTATATTCCTACCCCCCTTCTCCCTGTGACACCCGGACACCACTATTGTATTTGCAGCAGCCGTCTCCAGATCAGATAGTTGAAACCCCTCCGTATGTGGTCCGGATGAGGGCCGGGGCCTCAGTCGGCTGTCAACTGGACCATGACCTAGATCGTCCATTCAATGAAATCGCCAGGGTGGCAGTGACACCGTATGACCGACACACCCCTTTAATAGAAACACGGTGCGGAGCGCAGGGCTTCAGATTAGGAGGCTCAATGAGCCTGGCAGTAACAATTCTCTTACAAGCGCCTTGTATTATAAGTTACAGCGCAGCACGGAAGGTCTCAGGCAGCACGGGCCGTGATTAAAGCTATTCATCATTGCCACGGGTTATTCTAAGGCTTCCTCTGACACCTCTTGGCCGTGTGCGTTTGCATGCTTCACTGATGTGTAGAAGGCCAGAGAAGTGCATTAGAGTGACTGCGAGAAAGAGAGAGAGAGAGAGAGAGTGAGATGGGGGAAGGGTGGCCTTTTGAAAAGCATTTGTCCTTCATGACTTGCTGTATCATTACGTCCTCAGTGTTGTCATTAAGTTTCTTTTCAAAGGGATTTGCCTTATAGATTTCCAATGGAAGGCATGTTATGAAAATGAAAATCGATTGAACTGTGGCAGGTGTGTACTTGGTGCATACTTGTGTGTGAGTGTGTGTGTGTGTGTCTGAGAGAGTATTCTTCTTCATTCTTCAGTCTTCTTCATTTAGTGGGCCATTTTTTTTATTATTATTGTGCAAAGTTACCACTACAAACACAGGTTTAATGCTACCCACACATACGCACAAACACTGCATACTGTGCTGTGATACTATACTGTGATGTCAGCGACATGCATGTCCAAGTGGTAACACTATTGTCAGGTCTCCATCAGATCTCCAAGACATTTTCATTTTGGCTTTTATTTTGAATTCATAGACTGTAAAACCCTTGCTGCTCATATACTTGGATGAAGGTTTTCCAGCACTTTTAGTTCTTTCTTATGCAAAGTCAGTTATGACTTTGCATTTCTTCAGTGTATACAGTATGTGTGTATTTCATGTAAGCTTGTAAGCATGTATGAATGTCTTTAACACTGAATATCTATCTATCTATCTCTCTATCTATCCATTGGGAATTAAATGATATTACTTGCAACTAATTTAAGTGTTATGAAGTTGTCGATAGAGTCAAGATGTACAGTAAGTTATTTTAAAAGTCAGAGAGGGTTTTTCAAGAGGGACATATGGAAGGGCTTGTTGGTTTATTTATCATTTTTTCATTGCTCTGACCTGTCTGGCCTCTATTTTCAAAGAGCACTGCAGGCTCCTCACTCTGACCATAAACATTAATTATTTGTTATTACTGTGCCAAACACACATTCTATCCATCTTTCTCTCATTCTCTAACACACACACACACACACACACACACACACACACACACACACACACATACAGAGAGAGAGAGAGAGACAGAGTTTATTTAATGCAATAATGTATACATATATATTCTCCCCAAACCTATCAAATAGATAAGTTTTTTGTTTTTTGAAAGAAGTTCATGGCTACTTTTTGCAGGACTTACAGGAGACTAAACAGACACAACTTTTTTGATGAGGGCTACACACTACTAAAATCTTTGTGTTACATTAGAGTAATACAAACTCCGGGCCTTAATGGAAATCTTTAGGTAATTACAGTGTTTCTCATGGGATGTTGTAAATGCACAGAAATTAATTTGATTATGCTCTTTCATCTAAAGACTTGTGAGTGGATAATGCTCTAAGCTTCCTCTGATTGCAGCATTGTTTTCACTGTAGAGCACTTCAGGCCAGTTAAGATCAACATTGCATCCATTATGTGAGGCCTAAAAGAGACAAATCACGGAACAATCAAACCGAATCCGACAATGGGAAATGGGCATAGGCAGATATCAGATATGGAATGGAATATCAATGACAACAACATCAAAAGCATCATGGTCAAACAGGATACTGTATCTGCTGGGTAGGACAATGGCAACAATAATGACTGTATCTCAGTCTGTGATAGGGTGTGTTTACTACACAGGTTTTGCTCACAACAGTAAACAAACCAAAAAAAAATGAAGCAATGTTGAACAAAAAGACAAAATCTCTCTCTTGAAATGAGCCTTTGACAGTCTGTGTCATGGCCTTTGCAGGCGACCCGGTCCCCCCATTTTGCTGGTAGAAATCGCCGGAGGATATTTGTCAGTGGGTGGTTGTTTCCAAATGCTAATTGGCTGGCTCCCCTCTCCTCCCTACTCTCTGTGGCTGAGCTTGTTGGTGTGCTAGTCAGGTAAATAATACTGGAGGCGTACCGCTAATGATCTGAGGCCAGATGCCCTCGGTCCTGCTGCTAAAGGTCACACACCGTTTGATCTCTACGGAAAGACACTTAACCCATAGTACCAGGGCACAGGGGGTTGGAAGGGGATATTTTTCGCTCCATCTCTCCCTTTCCCTTTCTGTCTACACACCTTTTACTCACATATTCTAGTTGATAAACTTCAGTAAAGGACATGACCAAACATGTTATAATTCAAACATATCTGTCCATTTTTGTGTTGGCTCTATGACACAGCAAATGCTCACTCACATTTCATAATCTTTTACATATTTATAAAAATGGCATTTTATTGGTGTTATAAATGGGACATTGAAGTCCATTTTTGGATAGAATTGCCCCAGAGGACAACACAAGTTGCTATTTATCCAGATCGTTCTCCAACCAACTATGAGGTGACTACATAGTTTCATAGGAGTCAATTACTGAGGTTACTGGTGGACAGAGATCTGTAGATCAATACATTTTCACCACTGCTGTCCACTCACCACTCACGCCTTTACATATTGTCATTTAAATTAAACTTAACTTTAACAGTATTCTAAGAGTCACAGATAATAGGTGTCTTTAACTGGCATGTCAAAATGATAAAGACCAACAGTTTTCTAATACTTTTCAGTTGGGTTAATGGATCTAGGAAATTCATCTGTAATGGCTTGGGAGCTGTCCGTGGTCCTGAAGTCCTATTTTCAACTGCAGTGTGTTTAGACACCCACAGTGAGAAGCATGACTGACTGTTGACAAAAGTACTTCCTCCACAATGTATTTTACTACAGTGGTATGCTTGGAAACTCTCCTTAAAATTCAGATTTCAGACTATTTTTTGTCAGGGTTTTTGTCATTTCCCATTGTTCCTTAAAGGCATAGAGAGACAGGAGTAAGCTTACCAATTCCACCAGCAGACAGTTAAAATCACTATGCAGTTTCCAACTCAAACATTTCATTAGAACTAAATATTTATCTTAGAAATCAATTTCACTTGTTTTCTAGACCGTGACCAACACTGCTGGAAGCCACTGATTCTTTGATACACGTACACTGATACATGTACTTTGGAGAAACTCAGTTTTCATTTTCAACCATTGGAAGGCATAGCACATTGCATTGCCAATTGGCAAAAAAACAGATTTAAAGCCTCAGAGAAACAATGGAACCTGCCCACCAGGATGTAAATGTATGCCCTTGAAAAAGTTAATGTGAAAAAAATGGCAGCAATTTCTATGTAATATAGCTTCAAATAAAAGTTAAAATTTCCTCTAAATTGGTTCATCTGATGGGATAGATGGCTTGAGGGACAGCTGTCAGTCATCATTTTTGGCTAATCTGAACAGTTTATCAGAAAGTATCATATCAGGAATGCTATACGGCTATACGAGTTGGAAAATAATCTCTTAATATCTCAGTGTGGACTGTGTTCTGGACACTCTTTGGCCTGAAAAGCTATAAAGCAAAACATTATAAACAACTTTTATAGCGGTAATAACATTGAGAGCTTGGACTCACTAGGTTAGATATGGTCCGCAAGACAGACATGATTCACTTTTCAACCATGTGCAGCATGATGGGGGGGGAAATGAAATTCCATAGAATTTCAGACAACAATTTAAAGAACATGGAGACCATGAGTGTGTGTGTGTGTGTGTGTGTGTGTGTGTGTGTGTCCAATCTTGAAACCTCATCATTTCCAATCCCATCAAGACACATTCACTCCTTTTCAAAATGACAACACCAGACAAATGAACAAATTCTGACATTGATTTCCCACTGCATCGGCCGTTGTCCTCCTCCGCGGAGCCTGACACACTGTTTCATGGCCTAAGGTGCCGTCAGGAAGCAGATACGCTGTCACTGCATCAGCCTTGACTGTGAAAGCTGTCTAATTCCACCAGAAGGAGCCTGGGATGATTGAGTCAAACCAGACCCAATTATCTCCATTCAAGGACTGCACAGTGTTTGTGGGGAAGGGCTTTATGAGCCTGTGCATGTTTGCTGCTGATTTACGCTTGTCTGGGTTAGAATATCCATTATGTGTCTGAAAGGTCTGTAAAGCTGTAATCTTTCGTCTTTATTCAACATATTATTTTCTTTTAAATTCCTCTGTTTTTTTTTAGAGAGAGAAAGCACTTCAGTCTTAGTCAAAAGCTTCTGTGAACTTTTCTGAATCAAATGGTGTTATCATGAATTGCATTCAAACATTTTAGTGTTTGGTGCAGTTTGTTGAATTGTGCAGAACTATGGAATAGACTTCACCCTCCTGCAGAGCTTGGCAGCTGTTCTGTTTAAATGAATTGTAATCTAATCATAGGCATAATTGCATGTGTCCATTTTTTATGAGCTGAATTGAGTTTCTTTTCGTTCTTATCTAGTTGCACATCAAGGCATTTGGATTGGGTTAGATTTTTAAAATACTTTCATGGCTCCTTCTTCTTCTACCACATTTCACTGTAATTGTCCCCAGATTTTCGGATTGCGCAAAGTTATCATAACCTTACCCCAAAAGCAAAGTAGAAAAGTGGAAAGAGTATAGAAACACAGTTCAGAAAAGGAATTTTACTGCAACTTGATGCAACAAAACCCCCTGATTCCTGCTTTAATTTAGCAATGTGTTTTTTTTCTAAAATGTCATTGTCACATATTATTATACACATAATCTGGAACTCTGCCAATTTGGAACCTCTATTGCAAATACCACTAACAGCAAGGATATGGGATCATTGTGAATTTCCATTTTAACTATAGTACAAGTCTGTTTCTTTTTCTGTCTGGTCCATAATATGGGAGACCAGGGACAGTTGCAGTAGGGGAAGACTGCAACTAGAGCCACAGAAAGGGGCTGACTGCAACATGGATTTTCTCTCCAATCCAAAACCAACTAGAGTGATGGCCCTCAGACTGTATATGCACGCTTTTTCCTTTCCTCTTGCAGACAAATATCAGGCAGATAAAAAGATGGAAGACGTATAACAGGACTCATTGTCTCACATGCAGGGTGCTTTTGTCTTGTTTTGCTTTTGTGATTTTGATTCTGCATGACAGTATTAATACCACACTGTACACTATAGCACACAATATTTTGAACTCAGACTCATTCACGACACCAAATCAGTGACCCAAATCAGTCTCTCTTCAGCACCTTTCTAACCACTATGAACACAGTGGGTTCTGCAAGTCCTCCAGCTAATTAGATATGCCCATAAAGTTATAAACTACTGATCATTTTATTTATACACAATGTGTATATAAATATAAAGACAGTGAGAGAGAGAGAGAGAGAGAGAAGGAGCAAGAGAGAAAAGACATCATAGGAGTTAGATTTCCCCCAGAGACTCATAGCTGATTTACTCTTTTTATATGAAGGACTTGGTTTCAAGCCGTGCTGAGCACTATGCTCATGCCCACCTTTGGAACATAATGCTCTCTGTTGTATCCTCCTGCTGAGCTCGACCCCCAGCGCTAAGCAAGCAGAATGGTATAAGAGTCGTAATAGAGGACAGCAAACTACTGGCACGATAGCCTCTGCTTTATTCTTTATAAAAATGAACTCAGGCTGTTAGCGTTATGTTTGTTGAGCAGAGCTCTCTCTAATAAGGACTTCCCCTTGCATTCTTTTCTCCCACCATCTCTTCATTTGTTCGCCCATGGGCCCCTCTCCTCTATCAACTCTGTCTGGGCGCGAGCAGAGCGGGTGTGACGGTAAAGTGCTTTATAATTACGCCACTGGAGAAAGGTCACTGTTGCCACTGCAGTCCAAATATGATTTCCAAAAAGTTATTTTCTAGTTCGCTGCTCCGTGACTCCCCAGTACTTTGGTGCGAAATAAGTAAAACAAACAAATGGCTTTAATCTCTGGTTCTCTGCTGTCACCCTCTTCTTTCTTAATTAACAAAAAATGTGGAGGGAAAAGTAGAGTAAGAGAAAAAAAAGGAGAGGATAAACTTGAGAAAACAAGGAGTGTGACATGACTGACGACCTGAGGGACAGGACTCGGGGATCCGCAGAGTGGAGTGGGTGTCGAGGCAGATGCGGACCCTCAATGAATCCAGAGCGACTACCACTGGTTCCGCAAGCGACACAGGACATCAGACACAAGAGACAGAGCTGACAGCACAGTTGGTCTCCTGTGAAACACTGGAGGGGCACAGGTGACAGGTGTATTTTTTGGGAGGGTAGGTTTAGGAAGTAGGGGCCAGTGGTTTGGACTTTTTTATTTTTTTTGACGGTTGCCTTAAGTTTTTTTTTTTTCTTTGCTGCTTATTCAACTATTTTAGTTTGTCAGTTTCCGACACCTCACTCTCACCTCACCACTGAGAATCACAGCCACATCTGTCTGAAGGACCTGTGGTGAGACTGTGTTAATTGCTGTGCCCGTTTCCGAAGCAGTGCTGGTGGTGACAGAATGGGTAGGAGGGAGGGAGGGGGTTTGGGCATTTGGGGAGCTTTGGTGTAGGGGTGTGAAGACCTCTGCTTCTCAACTGGCAGCAGTGTTCCACTGAGCTCAACTATTTATAAAACAGCAAACCACATCTGTTAACCACCGATGCCTGTTTGCCGTATTCCCAGACCTCGGAGTGTATGTTTCTGAGACTATGATTCACAGTGAATACTGGCCATGCTTCTGTGTAGGAAACCAATAGTGTCACCTTGTGTTCATCATATATGTGTGTGTGTGTGTGTGTGTGTGTGTGTGTGTGTGCATTATTTGAGTGTTAACATTCTGCATGGACTGTCAGTCATAAAGAGGCTATAAGAAATCAACATGAGGTAGCTGCGGACGAACCAAAAAAGGAGCTACAAAAAGGCCTCAGAAGGCTTCACACTCCAGATGGTTTGCCGTACACTGAGTTGGCGGGGCACTTGATGCCAACTGGAGCTGCTTCGTGCCAGCTGTCAATCATGTGGCAATTTGCTATGCCTAGATGGAGGAGGTCATACTTGGCAATTGAGCCCTTCTCCAAACCGGAGACAGACATGAATTCACCTGTGTAGAGAAAAAAAAAATCCTTAGAGAGTCAATAGGGGTGGTTTGCACCTGATGTCAACAGTGTTCACGTCTTTGCAAACTACATAAAAAGTTATGTAACCCCTTTTTGGGGCCCTAATAGCTAACAAGGAGAGTTTGCACAGGGAGGCCTCATGCGCAAACTTCTTTAAAGCAGCTTTTTTTAATTGGCTTTGACCTTCCAGTCTAGTCCACTTCGCTTGTCATTGCCGTGGCGCGAGCACTGGATGAAGAGAGAAGACAGAAGCACAACGGAGGAGAATGTGGCTTTTACTGTGGCTTTAACACTGACCGTGTCAAAAAGAAACACCATTTATCTCTCTCTTTCTCCCTCTCTCTTTTTCTCCCCTCTCCCTCAGTCTCTGCATAAAAACAGGCCCTCGCTTGAGTCACCCTCGTAATCGCATCCTGTTCATTATGGCTTTCTGAAGCTTGAGGGACCTGAACCAGGTCGACTCAATCCTGAACTCGCTGGCAGTTGCGCCAGCTTGAGTCGTCCATGAACGCTTTGCACTGCCCACGTTCGGCTCAATAACATCAGCGATCGGCCAACTGTGCCCGTCTGTTTTCATCGATCGTGACTTTGTGTGCGAGGTCCTGTGGTCATCAGCTGGGGTATGGAAATAAGGGTTATACTGTTTGGCAGGTAGAAAAAAGAGGAGAATGGAAGAGTGCAAAGTTAGGTAACACCAACTGCAAAACTTTTTTTGACAAGAGAGGGCTGTGGAAGGACTAAATCAACCATCTTGAAGGAACAATCCTTCTTAGCAAAGTGCGGTGAGACTCGACCTTTCTTCTCTTGGGTGTTTATTCGATGAGTTGCAGGTGTCAGAAAATGCCTTGACTACAGAAGGCGGGTCTTTTTTTATTTTCCTTTCATTTTTGGTGAGTGGGCGTTCACTGTTGGCAAGGTGAACTCCCATCCCACGCACATTAAAATCACACATCAAAAGCACTGCCACTGAATAAGGTCTCGGTGAACAAGGTCTGCCTTTCTCCCTGTGTCACATCTTTTAAGGCAGAGGCGGGAAAGCAGACTCAGGTAGATATTAACTAAGCAGATGGTGCTTGAAAGTACAATAGAAACGTTTTTTTTTGTTTGTTTGTTTGTTTATTTGCTCTGTTGGCAAAGGCAGAAATGTCTCTGGACTTGCCACAATGAGATGAGTCTAGAATCCTTGCTGAGTCTTTGAGATCTTACAACTTTATTTTTATACGGTTTGCCTGCCTTTTAAATTGCATCATCCTTGTGAGTCTGGAAGAGTGTATGTATTTATTTATTTAGCTAGTTAGTTTCTGCCTTGAAAACAAAACCTACACATCTCACCTATAATGAGGTGGGTATCATATCAGATCATGTTGGATGACATCTTGTTGGATTCACTTATAGTGGATTTATTTTAGAAGATTTATATGCATAAAGCATTGTCCTTACAACAGTTTAGTGAGCTTGTATAAAAGTTTAGAAACATATTCAGAAAAAGTTTGCAACAGTCAAATGTAACAAAAAACACAATTAAATGCAGCACACAGGAGAAAATGTCACTGTATTTAAACTGGGGCTATTTAAATTCCAGCATCCATCGCCCTGTGTGTTTTGTAAAATGGTTAACTTCACTGTTGTACTGTGTGTATTAACCTGCATTAGTTGGAAGGCCATTTGTTTGATTAAGAGTTTGAACTGAGGCCTGCGTGGCATTTGCGCCTCTGATGGGGAGGCCTGTGGATGTTTATGAGAGTGAGCTTGCCGCGTGTCACCGGCTGCCCACGGGCGCTTGACTGACATGTGACATTTCCTCCCGAAACAGCCCGGGAGGAGTCGCGTGACCTCGCCTGGTCCCCTAAGGTGGTGCGGGCCGCCGCCGGCCATCCATCGGAAGTGGTCGTATGGCGTCCTCTGTGCGGGGGCCCCGGGGCTTTTGTTCTAATTAACCCTCCTAATGGGTTCAGCGGACCCCCACTTCCACACTCGACAGAGCCCATCCCGCGGACGGTAATTCTAATAACACACTGGAGGAGGGATGGGGGAACAGAATGCCAAAAGGTGCAAGGTCTCGCAGTATGTTTTAATATACCTCCGATACCCACAGCACTCTCTCATACACAAACACACACACACACATTCACACACACACAGACACTTACATTATACATGTACCATATACACACAGGAACACTGCAGTGAATAAATGGTGCTTGAGCTGCTTACTGTGCAAGTTTCCTTTAATACTTTTACAGTTGAAGTCTTTTAGTAAAATTTCAAGTACTGAGGCTGCTTTGTGTGTGTGTGTGTGTGTGTGTGTGTGTGTGTGTGTGTTTGTGTCTTTGTGTGTGTGTGTCAATCACAGTTTGCAGCTAAAAAAAGCAGATAGTAGCTGACCCTGAGCCCGAGTGGCACTAACATAGCCCTCTCTTTTGCTCTCTCTGATCTTCTGTGCCCTCGGTGGCATCTTGCTTAACCCTAACCCCCTTCAACTCCCTAACTCTGACCCCTAACCCCCTTAACCCTCACCCTAGCCCTGACCCTAACCCCCTCAACTCTACCCCTAACCCTGTGCCATGCAGGCAGAGGTGCCAAGAAGGCACCTTTGAGGGCATGAAAGACTATTCCCCCTCCCCCCATCTCTTCAACAGAAAGTGTGGGCAACCTGGTACTGCCAACATTGCTAATTACAGACAGGACGGCATTAAGACCTGTGATACACTGCCTATAATAAATGTACAGCCCTTTTTCAACACATTTATGTCCAAGACATTAGTCGCTTTAGTCTTCTGTGTGTGAATGTGTGTGCTTGGGCAGATTGAAAACTACGTGTATAGATTTAACCTCACTTGTCTCCTTTTAACATTTCTGAGGTCAACACACATTACCCGGGGCAATTATTACCAGTGCTTCGCACCACAGAGTGACTCATTGTGTTTGGTTCAATAGCCCAGAGCTCTATTGAGTCCTATTACAGTAGACTAGACATCCCAATCCAATCAATACACCGCTGCAAACACAAGAGCCTGTATTGTTTTTTTCCATGCATTTGTGCAATATATATATATATATATATATATTGTTTTTTTTTTTGTTTGTTTTTTAACGAGGCCAAACATGTCAGTGTTTGTTGCTGTATCCATTTCCCTCACATACACTCGCTTGCACACATGCTCGCATACAGTACACACAAAGGAATTAGTCAGGGTGGAAAGCATACGGGCTGTGCCAGCAGGTCAGAGATGTAATGGTTTGATATGGGGAGGGATGCGTGGGTGAGATGGGTCTTGTGTGTCCGACCTCATCTCGGATTCAGGCTCTCTAAGCTGCGATAGTGAGGCGGTGTTTTTGTTTTATTTTGCCATAATTACAGGGGATTTAGAATACACTCCTGAAAAATATGTGCCAGAACAGTTTGTCTTTATTTGCCTGTGTGTGTTTGTGTGTGTGTGTGTGTGTATGTGTTTCTTTGTGCATCTTTGTATGTTTAAACCTGCTTACATTCCCACAATGTTTCATTGGGCCTATGTGTACTATTTTTGTGTCAATATTGTCAGTAGGTGGCGCTATGTCACACATGTGAGGTGTAGGGCTTCTTTGATGCAACCAGTTGAGTCCCATCTATAATGTTTGGAATAACAGTGTTAAAAATAAACGTTGCAAACACGTCTAATGATCTGACATTCCTTTTGTTACAATGCCATTAGTGTTCAAAACATCAAAACACACATGTATGTACTATATGTCACACACATTCTGTTGTGTTAAATTAAACAAACAGTTCTTGATCATGAAAGTCACATCACGTCACATTAAGTGACACTGCAGGATAAGAGCTGATAAGCAGTTCACAAGAAAATCGACTCTGACTCAAAACAACACTTCCTCTCATTCCAAAGGGAATAATGAAATCTCCTTATATCGTCTATAGTATCTGACATTTATTAGCCGAGGAGCTTCTTGTTTAGACAGCATTCAAACAGCTCTTCCCTTTCCGCTCTCAAAAATGAAGGTGACTTTCAGTCAGAGGCGCCTTGGGACAATGGCTTTAAAACAATGCTCATTGTTAACTTACAAATGGTATTTTGGTTATGTTGACATGTTCCTGAGAACAAGCCGAGCAGTGGCACAGGCAATGGCACTGCGTTCAGGCTCTTTGGCTGAAGGCTTTAACACTACTGCTTCCCCATGGGTTCGTCTCCCTCATCTGTTATTGTCACCATCTTCTCATTAGCTGCTAGCACTGCTCAGGGACCCTGTTGACCAATATGAATGGGAGTCCCACCATTGTCAACTGAGATATATAGAGATAAAAAGGACAAGTTTATTTGATAAAAGAAAGAAGTTAGTAAAGCTAGCCAGTGACAGTAAAGCCCTAAATAGATTTTGATTGAAACCTTTATTTCATTCTCAGGAAGTACACTGAAGACAGTCTTCTTTGTCACTATAGATGAGGTATATTGGTAGCCTGGGCCCGCCCATACTTCCTGTGACGCTACATTCAATTTTGCGAGCAAGTCAGTATGGCCATCGTGACGATTTAGAGGAATTTTTTTTCCCAAATCTGTGGGCACCAATGAGAAACGAGCTTACGCGTACGTCATCAGAATGAGTGGTCTGATTGGTTGTAGATTCATCAAGTAGTATACAGAGGCATCTGATGGACGCAGGTTAAGCCTGCCTCCCAGAAGACGTTTAGTAATGTTGGATGGCCAGACTAAGCTCCTATGAGCTTTGTCGTGGAAGCCAGGCTAGTATATTGGATAATGCCCATGTAAATGTTTGCATATAAGGGCATTGTACACTAAAGCAGTGGGAAAGATTAAGCATGGGCGCAAAAGTAGCCTTTGATGAAATGCTTCTATTAATGATGAAGTTCACATCCCTTCAGAATTTTATCTGCTGCTCCTTCACTCACTCTCTCTGGGAGGGAAAACTCTTCAAGCTCCTCTTGCTAAGAGCCCCTCTTGTGGTCAGAGAACCAGGCTGTGAGAGAGCCCCCTTTTGGTGACAGGAATAAGTTTAGTGATCTGCCATTGACCCGGCACTCAAGCAAAGTAGCCCTGCATGCCCGCTGCTTCTCTGGCGCCCGTCACACTCATTAGAGCAATTCTTTGGCAGGAGTGACCACAGCGGCGGCGGCTGTGGATATGACGACAGCGACCAGGTCAAGGGCCGAAATGGGAATGGGACAGAGAGTGGGTTAGCTAATGGAGCAACTCACTCCCGGCACATCCCAGATGGCTAAGGCCTCAGGCCTGCATGACTAAAGCCTCATTAGAGCTGTCTGAGGACCGCACACTAACTGCCATCAGCTCAGACATGTGCACTCACTAACCCAGCTGGAGCATCTACCTTCATAATTACACTCTCACACACACACACACACACACAAATACCAATAAACACTGGTGTACTACACATGGATGATGGCGGCATAATGGTTAAGGAACCTGGCAAGCATGCTTGCAACCTGGAGATTGTGGGATTGAATCTTGGATGTCACCATTGTGCCCTTGAGCAAGGCACTTAACCCTGTTGCTATGGGGAGATGCCTTATAATATGCCCGATAGTTGACAAATGTAAGTTGCTTTGGATAAAAGCATCTGCTAAATGCATACATGTCAATGTACAGTATATACAAAACCAAACAGGTGTCAAAGTGATTCAGAATATGCACCACCTGGAGAAACAGGACACTCTTTTCTGTCTTGTCAACTGGATTTACATTCATTATGACGAGACACTGACTGTATGGCGTAATCGGCATTCCATAAGAATGCTGTTAAATACTATGACAACAATGACGGTTGGATTAGCGAGCAACAATGGAATTTGCTGTCATCAAGCACACCCTTGTAAGTAAACAAAGACAATTGTAAAGCTGGTTAGCGTCTTTTAAAACAGAATGTCCTTCATGTTTAAATGCATGCTCATTGTCTACACTGATGAGGTTCAACTGAGTGTAATAACAGCCTCCGAGCTGCACAGATAAACAGAATGAATCGATTCTGCTTCATATCATGAAGTTCTTTGGCCCTACCTCATCCACTAATTTCAGATATTGGGACACAGAAGCAGATCGCTTACATATCCGTCATATTATACATTCACTCTCACTCGGTGAATGTGGTGAAGTTGGAATGGAATGCTCATCTATTTTCTCAAAGTATGAAATATCATTAATAATCAAGACTGATGATCGAAACACTCTCCACTAAGCCTACAGACAAGTTAATGTGAATGAAAATATGTCTATTTATTTTGCTATGAGTAGAGTTTTATTCATGACACCTAGGCACAAAAAAAAATTACACAGATACAGTAGTCTACCTCTAAACTAGTTTACTGTCACCTAATATGAAGTGTGCATTTGAAATCTTGACGGATGTCCTCAGTGTATCTGTGGACGCCAACCCCAACGACTATCTGCTCTCAGCCCGCCTATGCATCATGGAAATGTATGGGTCGGCTTTAAAAGCACCTCCAAATATTCTTAATGATTAGATGCATCTGGAGAGGAGGCGAGTGGCGGCGGAGTAATGACTAGGAGTGTGTTTAGATGCTCAGATGCCAGCGGAGCCAGAGCGATTGGTCATGCTTCAGAAGGCCACGGAGATGAGGAGAGATGGATTAGACGAGAGTCAGAAAAGGGAGAGGAAGAGCGGAATGAGGATGAGGAGGTGGAGAAGGATGAGGAGGTGGAGAAGGAGGCGGCGGAGGAGGATATGGTCTGTTGCCATAGACGAACCCATTAATGCAACCAGCAAAGAGAGAGAGAGAGAGAGAGAGAGAAAAACATCACATCAATGCCATTAAACCATCAGTTAATGCAGAACCCAAAGAGTGATGAAATGAAAGAGTATGTTTTAGAGAGGGAAACTTCTCCCTACACTACACTTCTATGAAGGTAGATATGTTCCAAAATGGACGAGCATGTATATTTGATTTGAGGACTGCGTAGAATGCGTAGAACAAACATTTGAGCTTGTAAATGCCTATTTTTATTCGTGTGTGTTAAATTTGCAGTCACAGTGGAAAAAAACACAGGAGTGCGTGAAAACATGTGTGAACTTGCAGATTGAAATTTTCACCTGTGGAAAATATTCACACACACGGGAGAAAAATATTAATAAATGTGTAGATTGATATTTGCATGAATAGAGTGACAGATACATTTATATTGACAGATACAACTACAAATCAGCGACTGTAACTTCTCAAATGTGTCCCAGCAGATTCAAATCTGCGCGCCTTGACTTTTGCTACACATCTTGCGATGAGCATGTCACAAAACGATTTGCACTTGTAGAGATTGGGGTGGGTGGGGGAAGGGGGAGGGGTTGACCCAGTCAGAAAGGGGAGGATAGACCAACGCTACTTTTGCGTCATCAAAGGTTAACGCCTTTTTTGGGGAAAACAAGCGTATTCCCCCTGAGATTGGTGTAACAAGCCAACAAGGTTGCTATAACTTGTTCTTCTTTAGTGGAAAATGTCATACACGCTCTCCTTGCCCACCGAGGACCATGTGCGGTATTTTAAGAAGATAGATGACACTGGATTAAAAAAAATGTCCCTTTGAAATATCAGAAAACTGGATTAATGACCCCACGCAATGGCCAAATCGACTACTCTGACATCTATCACTATCTCGTTATTCTGTTATTATGAGACCAACATCTATACACAACTATTAGCGAGAGAACGAGGTACTAAAGAAGGTAGTTCACTTGATAAAAGCATGTTTTGCTTCATTAACGTAATTGACATAATTTTTGTTGTAGCCGGATTAGTTAGAAAGTCTAACTGTTAAAGAGGGGTTAAGCAACGTTCTGTTTTTCTCTCTCACAAGCTCCCTCTAAAGACCGCTGTATTGCATTGTATTGCACTGCATTCTATTGGAGGCGGACCGCGCTGCTGAACATTGCAAGTGCTGTATCTACCGCTATCGGCCACGGTGGCGCATTCTACACCGTTCGTTCGCCATGTAATGACTAATTTTAGCATCCTAAACAGTATGAAACGGATTAATTAAATGAAAAATGTTGCATTTAACTCTGTTATTTCAAAGGGACATTTTTTTAATCCAGTGTCATCAATCTTCTTTAAATACCGCACATGGTCCTCGGTGGGCATGGTCTTCTTTTTCCTTTCTCCTGTTCACTTCATTGTTGCTTTTAACTTTTTTTCTTTCCACCTCTCTCACTCACTCTCTCATTCACTCCTGGTGGTTCTCTCAGTCTCTTCTTTTTTTTGCTGGTGTGTGGGAGAAGGAATGAGAGAGCTGGTGTGACAGACACAAATGGACCTGAGCTAAATGTGTAATTAATGACTTCTGGGAAGAGTTGAGATGGGAGGTCAGAGAGACAACAGAGCCGAGAACGCCGGATGAAGAATGGTATCCTCTAATGCATGTGGGCACTTCCATTGAATGCATGCGTGCGGACACACACACACACACACACACAGAAAAGAACACACAGTGGGGTTTGGCTTTGAAGATATCTTCATGAGAATACGCATAAATTCTCTCCATCATTACTTTAATGATTGTAATGAAGCTGTCTGCATTCTACAGTCCAACTGTGCACTATGAGCAAATATGGCCCTGGCCGGCACATCTCCCTGCTGTAGGCACTTGGGTTCTCAGTGAAAGTGCACAACACATACAGTACACACACACACACACACACACATTGTAGGGTTAAGGCTATCTCTCCATTCTCTTCTGTAGGAACTTAAGGGGTTCCACTGCAAAAACACATGCACACACACACACACACACACACACACACACACAGACACACACCATTTGCAGTAACATTGTAGGGTTACGGCTATCTCCCCGTCCTCTACTGTGGGAGCTTATGGGGTTTCCCAGCTAGCACCCCCCCCCCCCCCCCCCACCACCACCACCACCACCCCCATCGGTCCATCCGTCAAGCTTTGCAATTAACACAAAGTGTCACGTCAAAACCCAGAGATTACCCCAATCCTTCTGTAACAAGATTTATCCATTTATGTTTTTTTTTTTACCTCTCCCTCTCTCGTAACCCTTTCTCATCCTCTTCCTTTTCATTCTACATTTCTTTTTTCTTTCACACCATCTCTCTCCCTCTTTCTCACTCCTCCCCTTCTCCCCCGTTCTCTCTTTCCAGCATTAATTGAACTGGCAGAGGAGGGGGCGATGGGGGCACTACCTGATTAGGCTGCTACATTCAGTGGTGGCAGTGATGGCAAATCCATCTTGTAATAAAACTGAGATGGATTATTGCCTTTTTTTCTGCCGAGCTGGCGGACAAGCGCCCGGCACTTTTCATTGCTGCTTATTGCTGCACATAAATCCATTAGAGGGACCATAGAGGCTTTGGTATTTATCTCATATCTCGCTTGCACACACACACACACACACACACACACACACACACACACAAAAACACACTCCTACTTACAACTCATATGGAGCCACACATGCAAGAAATACGCATACAATATCACATAAAATATACACAAAGCGATGTATGTCCTCTCTCTCACTCTAAATATCTATATATTAAAAATAAATGTCTATATTTCTTTGTCATTCTATAATACTGTACACATACACATTTAAACATACAAACACTCATACACACACACACAAAAGAAAAGAGAGAGAGAGAGAGGGCCAAAATGTATAGAAGTGACAGCCATACACATGTCATTCGCAGACAATTGTTCAAGTTTTAGTAAATAACGTACACAAAATTACAACTTTTGACCTAGCTCTTTCTGAGGCAAAAAGACATACAGAAGTCTAAAGATTTAAACAACCACGGGGATATTATTTTCTTCATTAAAACCAAAATACCACCAAATAGCTATAGCTTGTGAACTGATAAAACTAGTGTATGTCTGTCTCCAGTAGCAGTTTTTAGAATAATACCTAATTGAATGTTGGCAAACAACAGAGGGGTCTATAAAAAGTGTTTGTTGTATACACACTTACCTCACATTATGTGTTTACACTTTTCAGTGGTGAAGAATAATTCATTTCCCTGCACATCTGTCACAGATTCTCAGTGTATTTGGGCTTAACTGCAGCTGGCTCTCTCTGCAATGTGTCACTTCTCTCTTCGTGGCAAACTTTACTCCTCTGTCTCACCTGCACACACACACACACACACACACACACACACACACATTACAAAAGAGGCGGATGCTAACATCTCGCATAGGTGTACACACCATACAGAGCTAAACACACCCACACCTGGACAAACACAAATATACAGTATGTGTATACCTAGCCTGACATTCACACAAGCACGTACAAACACACACACACACACACCTGCCCATCTGTTTAGGCCAAGCAGCTGCCTCAGCGTTCTGTGCTTGGTTATTTTTGATTTCTCCAAGGCCTTCCTCTTGTCTCCTGGAGAAGGTGCAAACCAACTCTAGCTCACCCGTTGTCTCTCTCTCTCCCTCCCTTCCCTCCACCTCTCTCTCTCCCTCTCTTTCTCACCAAGAACCAGTAGCCCATCGATCTACCACCACCAACAGCAGCAGCAGCACCACCATCACTCTGCTTTGGGAGTCTGAGAAGTTCACACTAAAGTTCTGCCCACTTTCCTCCACCTCCACCTCCTCCTCCACCTCCTCCTCCTCGCTCTGTGGACGATCAACTCTCTCTTTTCAGAGGCCGCTTTTAATCCAGCACACCTCCAGGCAGCCATCCCTTTCATCCCAACTTCATTTAGACTACATTCCATCCCCTTCTCTGAAAGATGAAGGATGAGAGAGAGAGAGAGAGAGAGAGAGAGAGAGAGAGAGAGAGAGAGTAGGCAATGAAAGAGGGATAGGCCTCTAAAGAGATGGGTGACAGAAGAAAGGAGAAAGTGATGGATTTCTCCGCAGCCATTTAACTAAGTCAAATGACTTGCTTTGAATGGAGAAGTGGGGGGGTTTAGATCCCCTCTCATTTGAAATGAAAAATGGCATTAATATTCCAACTTTTCCTCACGGGCAAGGTAGCTTACGACCTGCTGTTAACTCTGTCTGCTGTCACTTAAGCACTGGCAATGGGAGAGAGAGAGAAGGCGAGGGAGGCAGGGGAGGGAGGTAAAGAGGTCTCGACTTCAGACAAGAGAGAAGGAGTTTGATGTGAGTGAAATCACACTCGTGCCTTTACACACAGACATGACCCCTTACATGACTGAACCCTCAATGAGCCGTTGAGCCACCTGTAAGAACACCACATTCCTGTGCTCAGTGTGTGTGTGTGTGTGTGTGTGTGTGTGTGTGCCTTTTCATGTATAATGGAAGCACTTTCCTTTAGTAAATATTAGCTGAGCTGAATATACCTCGGAGAAGAGTGGCACCACCTGTGGCAAAGGACAGTGTTGTTAAAGAGAACTGGGTCTTGTCTTCAAGGCAAAGAAATATTTGACAAATATGAAGCATTTTCATTGTTGTGGATTTAGATGGTTCTCAACCCTCAACCCAGTAATATGCTGCCACTACCACAGCCCATGGCAAACTTGGTGAGTTTCCTTCTCAGTGAGGGAGCAATAATTTGACACAACTTTAAAGCAGTTGTCTGAAGTCAATCAACCCACAGCCCATGTGAGTCAAAGTTGGCAAGCTGCTGTCAGTAGACAGCTGGATAGATTCCAAGACCAAATTTGCAGAACTTGCAGAACTTTGCAGCTAAGGCTAAGTGAGTGTAGCACATGAAGACAAAACTGAAACATAGTTCCCTTGCCCTCATCAGTTAGCACTGGCTGTCATGACATTATGTTAGCGCCCAGTGATGGGAAGATCCTGTTCATATGCCACAATGCTCACAGATTCAAGCCTCTAACCTTTGGTGAGTCTTGTCATAGAGATTAACTTCAGGGAAAGACTGGATGGGCTTGTTTGGCTGCTTGTGTGCTCCTATTGTTGTTACAGAGAGAGAGTGCTGATTTGCTGTCATTCTCGAAGCAACACGGTTAGAAAAAAAAGTGTTTGTGCTGATTGTGTTAGCATGCTGCCCACTTTGTCTACCCATCCACTGGGTGACAGCGACAGCGGTGAGTGTGAGGATTTCTGTGTGTGTGTGTGCATCTTGTGTAAGTGTGAAGGGAAAAGATTGAATATGCCAATGGTGTGTGTTTGTGTGTTCTATGAAATGCTACACCTGTATGTGTGTGTGTGTGTGTGTGTGTGTGTGTGTGTGTGTGTGTGTGTGT
>JAGFZM010001674.1:139049-162490 GCA_017657215.1 Limnothrissa miodon | reverse complement strand
GTGTGTGTGTGTGAGCCTGTGTGTGCGTGTGTGCAACCATTCCATGCTTGCCTGTGTGAGTGGGTAGGTGTTTTGGTGCTCAGTCTGCCATACATTGAACCGAAATGGAGGAGAAAACTGTTGATAAATGAGACAGGATAGAGGTGGGAGGAGAGGAGTTGGAGTAGGTGGACATGCGAAAGCACGGCACAAAGACACCCACGCGTGCGGCTAATTAATCATCCATGAAGTTCACTGTAGTTGCATTTTTCTTCGTTGGCCCTGTTGTCACCACTTGGACAAAAATGTCTCTGATTTTCTTCAACGTATGAGCAGACTTTTTGCATGACACTCTACACGCTCACACACCCACACACACGCACATGGGCACAGCATGAGTGGGGTCAACCGCACAGCTATTCACTTTAATGGTTGCGCTGCAAAAATTGGACACACTTCATGGACAGGACAATTTGTCCCGCTCAGAGAGATAAAAGAGTTATAATAAAAAAAGGAAGGAAGAAACAAGAGATGCGCAAAAGCTGCATCCAGTCACCCTGATGTCCACACAGCCACACATTCTCTCTAGTCGTCTGAGCACAACAAAGGAAAGACCTTGCTAAGGGTCTGTACCTGCAATCATGCTTGCACTTGGTACATGCTGTTCTCAGCCATGCGTCTCCTGGGCAGACAGTGCTGAGAGAGTGTGTTAGTAAGTGTGTGAGTAGCCTAAGTGAGTGTGTGTGTGTGTGAGAGACAGAGAGAGAGAGAGAGAGAGAGAGAGAGAGAGAGTTAGGGAGAGAGAGAGAGATGGCCAGATTAAAAGGCAGCTCTCAGACACCAAGTAAAGAGATTGTAAAGCACATGATCGCGGCCCTTACTGAGAGCCTGATCGAGAGCCGGCACAAGCCTGCTCATTCAGAGAAAGGGTGGTGACCAGGCAGCTGTGGGCTGGACCAGAAACCCCCCTGATCTTGGAAATATCTGGCCCGGAGTCAGGCTTTTAGCGACTCCGGAGGAGCTTGCAGGAGGAGAGAAGAGCGGCTGGTGGGATCTGAGTAGGTAATGAAATGTTTGGCGCGGGAGTAAATTTGCCCAGCATTTCAGACATGATGGCCAGGCTGGCATTCTACACTGCCAATGAGGTTTATGTTCCTCCTTGTGCAAATCCTCCAGCCCAGGGGCAGCAAATCCATTCAGAAGGAATCTCTTCCTCCACAACAAGCCCTGGCTTGGCCAAAATTGGTTTTGAAGAAATAACCATTTATCTGTCGTCCTATGGGGTGGGGAGGGGGGGGGGGAGGGGGTCTCATAAATAGCTTGCTGCGCTAACAAGCTTGCTTGCACTCGATAAACATATTAGCAGGCCTAACCCTCTCTCATTTCCTCCCAGTGGGCTCTCAATCTCTCTCTCGCTTTCTCTCACTCATTCTCTTCTAAATGCCTTTCCCTGGTGCTTCCTCTCGAATACCCTCTCACTAACTGACTCTTCTTTGCAATCTTACCTTCAGCTCTTTTCAAGTCCCTCATTTTCACCAGGCCATCTCCAGCTCATCGTGACTTTGTTCTCCCCACTCAAGCCTCTGCCTTTGATGTTATCAGGTACTTATGTTTAAGTCAGATCTGATTGGCACCAATGCAAATGCCTGCATTTTAGCCATATCTACACAAACAAATGTGCATCCATTTAAATCCACATTTTTCTCCTTTATTGCTAATTCTCTCTCACACACACTTTCTCTCCTCTCCCACTCTCTCCTGATTCTTGTCTTTTTATCCCTCTTTTTTCTGCCTGTTATCTTCCACCCTCGTTTTCATTCTCTCTCCCTACCTTGCTCTCGTTCCACTGATCTCTCATCTTCAGTCCTGCACTGCCCTCTATTGGACTTTCTCCCTGCAGTTTTATCGATGTTTCCACTATGAGAAGTGCCCTCAAAAAAGCCATGTCCATTTGGGGCAGCATCCCTTATGTAATATTCCCTTATATGCCACACAGACATTCGGTTTAAGTTCAGTTGTAGATCAGTGTCCCGGATCACAATTCAATGAAATTGGAAGCAGAATTGGGATTATTGTTAACCGCTTATTGTTGACTGACATCAGTGGCACCTTGAAAGAGAAATTAGTGAATCACTCATTAGCCCAGTTGTCAAGGTCACCAAATGTTGTCTGTGGGAAAATAATAACTGATGTTAAGATGAATGGGGCATAGCAATGAAACTCAAATAAGCTGCTATGTGCCAATTTAATTGTACTAACCATAGTTCACTATGGTCTATGTTATGTTCCATTTTCTCATTCCTTAGTGATTTCATTTCTGTCTTCTGAAGGCACCCTGTGGAGGGAGGCCACTATTACAGAATCTCAGAATGGAAAGAGCTGATGCTTGCACACTGACACACACACACACACACACACACACACACACATACAATGCACAACCTGCCCCTAAGGGGTCTAAAAGGGCATTGCATCTATGTGTACAGTATGTCATAATGGTGACATTAAAGAACAGCAATCTTGCATGAGACTGCAAGCTGTTTTTAAAAAAAATGAAATTATATGACCACCAGAAAAAACCCCATCCCCCCCCCCCCCAGCCCTACTGTCTATTAGGGGGCTAATCTGCAACCAGTCTGCACAGTACTGCACAAATAAGTGTTCTCTGCAGCCTGTTTGTGTTGTGCAATTTAGAGGAGAGCTCCTGTATTTGTGTGAGTGTCTATTTATTTCTGTGCCTGCGTTCATTAGTCTCACAATCCCTCATCCGGCGTTCTCGGCTCTGTTGTCTCTCTGACCTCCCATCTCAGCTCTTCCCAGAAGTCATTAATTACACATTTAGCTCAGGTCCATTTGTGTCTGTCACACCAGCTCTCTCATTAGTGGGCCCTAGAGGGCTGCCGGAGAGCCGGCTAATGCGATTTGCCTCCATCTTTTACACAAAACCATTCAGACAAATGGAATCGCTCCTGCTAGCCGCGCCGCTTCAAAAAGACTTGCTTTGTTTGCGCAAGGCCGACCTGACAAACCTCCTAGCGATGAATGGACTCGGCTTGTGTGTTTTGTGTGCATGTGCCTCTGTGGTTTTGAAGCATATTATTATACTCCAGGATGTGTATTCCGATGGATTGCAAATAAGTATGTAAATAACCATAGGGGCGGATTGTGTATCCACACAGTTTTTGAACTAAGGAAAACATTAGGCCAACTAGCTTTTATGCTGTGCAACACAGCTCCAGGATATGATCCTCTATCTTCTCAAGAAATTGTGATTTCTAAAATTACATTTATTTGTTATTCATTTATTTATTTGTCCAGCTATTTTTTATATTTTACCATACATTCTTATTCTATTCCTACATTAAACGATGGGACTATTACGGGGCTAAACAACGATATGCAGTTTAGAGGAGAGCTCCTGTATTTGTGTGAGTGACTCTGGACTATTGGGAGCACTGTTGAGAACAACTTCAATCAACTTTATAAAACTCTCTCGTTCTTCCACCTCTCCAGCTGATGAATGTGGTTCCCATAGTGACCACTTGAGGGAGCTGGAGCAAGTGTGACTGTGACCACACACAATGATTTTAGATCAGTGGTTCTTTTGATCTAATGCTCCCTAAAGTCCTTATGACACCCCATTCCATTCCCAAACCATACACAGATGTTTAACCAGTAATGGTGCATAAAAGATATTTGCAACAGAATTGTTATTTTCCATCTGTAAAGCAGTGAGCAAACTATTGGGCTACAAAACTCAGAGATCAGTATGTTGCAATGTGCTTTTTGCCATAATCAAGAGTGCAACCTTTGTGGTGCACAAGGGGGCACTGTTTGAAAAACAAACATCCATGAACACATATCTTTAAATTTCTTTTTTCAAATTCAACTAAATACTTGCAGAGTATTCTCAAAATGTGTGGCAGTAAAATGACATTAACGCCCTCTATTTGTGGCTGAGCACACTTTCAACTGGCTCTTAATCAGAGCTTCACAGCATTGTCTGAACGCCCCTCAGGGATGTACGCCCCCTTTGAGAAACACTGTAAGGCAATGAATCAACCTCTTAACCCTTTTTTACTTAAATTCCTGAATTCTGCCAGTAATTTGTGTGTGTCTAAAATGGCTTCTTGACAGTCAGAGTCTCAGTTCATTACAATCACGCTGATGATTCACTAGCTTACTTTTTAATTGACTTGAAAGAATGGAACAGCAGAAGCCAGCAACAGTTACATGGTAGCCAGGGTAGTGTCATCTAGAACTATTGCTCAATTCCTCAATAAAACATTTTCATGCAATAGACAGGACACATGTCCACTGAGATGTTTTAGAGAGAGAGAGAGAGAGAGAGAGAGAGAGAGAGAACTGGCCTCAAACAGTTCAAGACTACACACAACTGAATTGGTAAAACTTTCAGAACTTTCACAAAATTGAATGAATAGGCTATCTCAAATAAAATACTCAATAAGGGTAACATCAATAGATTCATACAAATAGCCTACTTAGAAAAAGCAATTACCAGAAATGGAAAAATGTTAATTCAAATAGACGTCTGGAATGGAAAGGATACAAAACACATCTGAAGACACCTTTACAAAGTTATTCATTTACGTCGCAGTTATTGCGTTTATGAAGTAGCAACAATGACTACCATGGCAACTGTCATTCCCGCTGTCCGGCGCATAGGAAATTCATCTGACGTGACGGTGGACATCTGTGAGTGCACGGACTGTGAGACCGCATTCGGTGTACCGGGGTGCGCTTGCACAAGGTCCGGGGGATAATGGCAAGGGTTCAAAATAACACCAACCCGTCGAGCCCAAACCAATCACCACGTTATGGACAACGAATTATATTCACAGGTAGGTCCGCGCACTTTTACGCGGTTTCAAACTTCGAATTCTAATTTCGCACAATCTTACTGTAATAGGCTATTTGACTGTATTTTGGTTTTACATTTTTTGTAGGTCCTGACGGAATTGGCGATTATAGGCCAAAACAGTATGATTTCCCTCGATTCATAGGAATTGGTCCGTTATCCCCCGAGAGCACAGGAGACCTGGACTACCTGTTCCGCGCAGCTCCGAACACCCCGCCTGCCTTGCCCAAACACTGTTATGTTGGAGGAATTGGATGGGGCCTGCAGTACTGTGGTAGAAGTCTACTTAATGAATATCATTTCAAGGTGGACAAAGGCCTATTAATTAAATAGCCTATGTCAAATATCTCAGTTGAATGAATAGATGAATAGGCCTATCCACATTTCAATGCAACATCGATGTTTATGGGTATAAATGAATACAATACTTTTGTATATTTATCGTATTAAATTACATATTTATGTAGCCTATTTGGATTTGATGTAATAAGCTTCTTTAGTGTATTTTCCCTAATGCAAAGCTCTTGTTTGTAATTTTTTTTTTTTTCCTAAAGCATGGCGAATGTTGCTCGACATTAGAAGACAGAATCACTCACAGGTTCCAAAATCCGTGGTAGGCCCAGAACATGATATTCATGATCTCATTCACTCACTCACTCACACACACAATAGCACTGATGCCCATCAGATTAGTGTTTCACAACGGAAGAATTCATTACCTGAGAGTGCTGGGTGAGTTTCACCCTCAATGCACTATCATGAGCACTGCAACACTTATCCTGTAGTCGTCTGCTCCTACATCCATTATTTACTTCCTGCTTGCCTCCCCCACAGGATTGTATCGCCTCACATTTTGGACAGCCAGGCCGAGGGTGCCCGAGCGCGGCTGGCGTGGACCCACAGCCTTTATGACAACTACTGCCAGGATGAAAACAGAGAGTTCACGCTGCTGAAAAGGGTAAGGTGTCCACAGTGGTCATCCCTCAGAAAGTAAACACACAAGGGTGTAAGATGACCATCACTGGCCTCTACATATTCACACATGGTTATTCAGTCACTCACAAAACTGTCAGTCTGATGTTAAACCAATCATTTCTTGCATTTCATCACAATAAAAAGTGCACTTAAATTTAGTTAAAGACATACTCCACCATTCAGAGAAGGATTCGTTGCCATAGGGTTAGTTGATATGTAACAAAGTAACAACTAACAAAGACACGTGGAACTGTATGTTCTACTTCAAAAGCAGGTGGGGCGAACTACAGTTTGACAGTGACACTATATGCTCCTGTTATATATTGTTGTTATATGCTCCATTTATACACAACAGAAGATTGAAACAGGCTTGACTATTACAAAGTCAATGCAGGGGCCATCAACAACACTCTACACTGTGTTTGGTGCTAAGCAAGAAAACATGGAGAGTAGGACTGTAAAAGTTAATGAGTTCTTATGTGATTCCTTATGTCATCCTGCTAGCTCTTAAGAGTTCTCTTTGTCTCGCTTTTCACTCAATCTTTTGCCTCTCTGCCCAACAGAAGCATTATGCCCAGGGAAAGGTGACGGATAAGCCACCATTTCAATCCAGCAACATGATTCTTCCTCACATTGTTCACAGGACATGAACCATCAGAGAAGCCATACAGTTCTGTCTTCCCATGGTGATAAACTAAAGATGTTTCCATTTATGTGTTTGTTTCTTTGTATGATAATCAAATATCAGTTTCATAAAGATTATCTGTGTTATTTTGTAATTCGTCAAATTAGGAATAAAAAAGTTCATGAAGAATGTATAACTCACTGTTTCTGAGGGCCATGTCATAAAAAATCATTTTTTTATGAATATGCATGTTTAAATACTGATATTTCTTTCTGACACACATCAAATTTTGGTTTATCTTACTGTCTGCACCACAGCACAAAACATGTTTCACAAGTTCACATTAAAAAATTTGCAAGGTCAGAATACAAGAGAGCACAAGTTAGGCAAGATTACAGATTAGTCCAAATACATGTAATGTCCTATTTTTTCAAATGCCAAATTATTTAACAAGATTAAATTTTGGAGCTTTTTTTAAACCCCCTATGTGTAAGTTTTATTTTTTTCGTATGAGAATTTCTCCCATCTATCGCCGAAGTGGTATACTGCATACGTTTGAATAAAATGTATTAGCCCTCCCCTTCCCACGGTCCTCATTTCCCATGGTCCTCATTTTGAAAATGGCGGCGCAAAATGGATATTCTCATTTGGTACCCAACCACATCTATATATAAATGGAAATTAACAAGTTTACGGGAACACTACAATTTATTCATGGAGGTAATTACCATCGTTTTACATTATATTTTTAAAATAAAAAATATATTTTTAATAAAAGACAAAGATAAATAGAAGATAAATTCTAGGCTTTAAAGCATGTAACAAGCAGACATTAAACTTGTAATATATGATTATTTAATCAAATTCAAGCTTTTCCAGAACAAAAGGCTCCCAAATGGCAGAAAATGTTGTGCAGAACAGATTTGCCTATAACTAAAAAAAATTTAAGTATTACAAATATATGATAAATATGATACCTCAAATGACTGCAAGTGTGTAAGATGGTAAAGAATGTTAAAATGTGTAGGCCTTTTCAAGCTAATCAGTAATAGCCATGTAAAATAGTAGCCTAAAGGGGTTTGATCACATTGATTTTGACTGAGTAAATCTTGGGGAAATAAAGGTGGGAGACGACCCGTATGTCGTCTCTATAGCCAAGGGTCCTTAGAGGACCCCTGTGGCAATCAACAAATTTGACTAGACTACAAGTTGAGATGACAAAAGGCCCAATAGGTCTACGTTTTGGCTTCAGCCTCTCACAAATAGGCTAACAAAAGACCCACATGGGGACCCACATTTCAGAAAACCTAACCAACACCACCAGCCTTGTTAAGAAGGCCTATCATTCATTCATGAGGAAACTGAAGAAAAGTTGTCCACTGACATCAGTCAGTTTCTACCACTGTGCGATTGAGAGCATGTTGACTCACTGTGTCACAGACTGTGCCCCCCTCCAAACTCTTACTTTACTATTCATTAGACCCCTACTTAAAAAAAAAAAAAACATTTACACATTTACACATATACAGATAGATAGACATTGACCATTGTTCACACAACTACATACTTATCTATTTGTAAAGTAGGCTAATGTATTTATTTATTCTACAGCGTCTGTATTATATAGCACACTGACGATGACATAGAGTAGGCCTATTCACTGTACATACCAATAAATTGGCAACCTCCTTCTCATTTGCACATAACACTGCTGCTGTAGCCCACAGCGGCTACACTCCATATTGCATATTTTGCACTTTCTTTTGCACCTTTCATTAGATGCTAAACTGCATTTCGTTACTCTGTATCTATACATGTGTAATGACAATAAAGTTGAATCTAATCTAAATAAAAGTAAAATTAAAACACTAGATGATGCGGGACTCGATCCCGCAACTCTCTGCTCAACTCCACTCAAAAGAGCCCAATGCAAGCCCATTAGCCAATCGCGTTTCGCCCATTGCATTTTTTTTATTACCAGTTCACGTGCTTTCCTTGTGGCATTCAGTTTTCACTCGAGACAAGGTATGACTGAAAATGTTACATTCGATATTTCTGACATATGGGCAAAACCCCCAGATAGGCTTACAGGTAAATTATCGTGAGTTTCGAATTGGTTGCACTTTTCTGAGAAAAAGAGCATCATTAAATGCAAAGAATTCGGGAACTAGTTTTAAAAGCGAAGGTGGATACAGTTAGCGAAGACGTCTTATAATTTCTAGGCCACGTAAAATCTAACCTGGACTATTAGGCCTATTGTGATTTCTTAATGCTTTATTAAGTAGGCCTACACGAGTTTGCACAATTAAGTGCAAGTGAAAGCAAGTTGTAGCATATATGGTTATATCGGCCACATCTTGATCAACTGTTTTAAACGTCGACATCAGAGGACACGCATCCGTAGGCAACGATGAGCTTAATTTGCATGGTGAATGGAAAAATGTCTCATTAAGTGTTTTTCACATTTTCACATATATTTCACTCATTTTTCACGTTTATAAATCTCATGATCTCAATAATCTCATAATATATTTCAGACACCTGCAAGTTACTGCTGAGCTGTGGTGCTGATGCTCGACTGCTTGGCTGGACTGCCAAAATAAAGGTAGGGCGATACTGCTCTGGTTTAAATCATTTCAAAACAAATTTAGAAATTAAAATAGTGCAAATGGAGTAGCCCATATTACAGCCTGCCTGGATCTGCTCATTTAGCCTGGTCCCAATAAGACACTAGAAGTCATGGTAGTTCGCATGTAATATGTCTCAACATTGATATAGAAAGTCGACCTGAATTTGCAAAGCAGGGAAATTTCCAGGAAGTACCAAGGTTAACGGGTGTTGCTGATGACATCTTCTCAAAGAGTATATGGGACCTCTTTGATCTTGTGCTACACTGAATTAGAATCTTGGTTCACTAATAAAGGTTTCTTGACACCTCTTGAAATAAATGCTGCTCCAGATTTGACCGCTAGGTGGCAGAAAGTATTTAAGAAGTAGCTTTAGTGGTTCGCAAACTGTAGCCTACTAAAGCCAGCGCTGTGAAATGTCTGTAAATGCATTCCAAATATTAGAATAGATAAATATCCCATAGCAAAATTACCCGTTGGAGAATGCGGGCATCGATCCCGCTACCTCTCGCATGCTAAGCGAGCGCTCTACCATTTGAGCTAATTCCCCGGTCGGAAGGGTCGTACCGGAAACTTTTATAAGTAACACCAAAGCTGGTGTTTAGCCAAAATAGGATGTTCATAAACTGTGACATCAACATTGGTTCCGCGGCCTAGTGTCATCAGCTTTACGGACGAGATGTCGACTGGCGTGGGAAGTAGGTTACGCTGGTTTAACATATGTTAATGTTACTTAAAACTAAAAGGCGGGCAGATGTGTAGGTTATAATAGTCAAATGTGTGTATAATTTCGTTCTTAACAGAATTGCGAACATATTTTCATGTGAAAGGATAGAAAAAAAAGAAACTGTATTGCTAGCTAGCTTAGCAATGAGTTGTGTTAACAATAGTAGCATCAACATTGGCTAACGATAACCATTTAGCCGACTAATGAAGCAGATAAAACATGAAAATCGTGAGTGTATGTACTGCACTACCTAGCTGCAAAAGTGGGTTTAAAGTAATAGTGGATAGTCTCTTATGTGCATTAGATTGGATGCGGCTAATGCTATCTCGGTCCGTCAGTAGAGATTTCGCGTAACCTTAAATTAACCAAAATACTGTTCCCCAGGTTAGCTAACTGCTAACAACACACAGGTCCACAATAACATTGCACCAAGTGTTTGTTCTGAGTAACGTTAACTTTCGTATTTGTTCGCCTGTTTGTACTTTTTGACACCTAACGTCAGTCTAATTATCCCCCGTGCACAGTTCTTTCATATCTAACGTTAGCGTTCTCTGTGGCTTCGGCTCTTTTGTCTGTCACCTGCAGAGCACAAGATGTTGGCCCTGGGGCCCACAGAACCGTGGTCCATCAGGGAAAAATTGTGCCTTGCTTCGTCTGTCATGAGGAGTGGCGACCAAAACTGGTAAATAAGCAGTTTATTTAGAGGTTGTAATTTTAAGACATTCAACGTAATGATGAGGTTTCAGGGATAGGCCTACGTTAAGAGGTTGAAGATATAGGCTACTGCTCTGAGAATAGCCTACATAACATTTCCCCATCCTACATTTGTGTCCATTCTCAGTCTTCCCAATTGTTGCCTTTGTCAATTCATAGACATTCCCTACTTCTACATCACTTCCTCAAACTTGTTTTGGAGGAATAGTGCAATGATTAGAAATTTAGTTGGGTCATATTTTAAATCCAAGGATTTGAACAAACATGGAAGGATTAGCTACATTAACATAATATTATGGTGGGAAATGTATCACAACAGGACAACTTAGTCAATTAAATGTTTGATTTGCAGTAGGCCACAACACAACTCAAATGCAAAAGCAGACAACATGAATGCAAAAGCCCACAACATAATGGAAGTTATCCCACAACGGAAACTGGTGGCAGTGATTAAGTAGCATAATGATTACTATAGGAGGCTCTGCGGTGCGTTAAAAGCATTGTACCCTAGCTAATTTAGTGAGCTACTAACATGTTTGGAACTATGTAGTTACAACACAACTGTACCCACATTTTTTCCCCGACCATGATGGAGCAACTTAAACTTTACAAAGCATAGTTAAGCAGGTGTGCACCTGTAGTTGCAAACTACAGTGACGGACGACCACTGTCCTCAGAGGTGCAACGAACAGAAGCTTTGTCCAGGGATGAACGCGGCATCCATGCCTCTTATAGTTTTCAGCAGAAAACAAAGAATGAGAGTCAGTCCCGTGTCTTATCTTCCTTGCTGTTGTCCTGCCAACATAATTTACTACAATAAAGTACAGAAATAAGAATTTATTTATTTATTATAACTAGTTACAACTAAGCAATAGCATTCAGCCCTATTACATTTCTCTGGGATTACATACACTAAATTCTGTTGTGGGATAACTTCCATTGTTTTCTGGGCTTTTGCCTTAGTGTTATGTTGTGGTCCTTCTGTGGTGTTGAGGTCTTTTGGATTCCTGTTGTGTCTAAGGCTTTTGTAAATGTGTTGTCTTGTAAGCTTTTGCTAAGTCTAAGTCTTTTGCTAAGAGCTAAGTCTCACCTCTACTACTAATGTGTCATTTTCTTGGCAGGGTGTCAGTCAGTAGAGCCATCAAGCCTTTCTCTGAGCCAGGTCGCCCCCCTGACTGGTTTTCCCAGAAGGTAAACTGTTTTCTTTATGAAGATTGTTGCATATTGTGGACTAGAGTTTGATCATTAAGGGCTGTAATTTGAAGTGTTGACCCCAGACCTCTTTGTGACCTCTTCAGCACTGTGCCTCTCAGTATTCTGAGCTCCTGGAGACCACAGAAGCTCCAAAGTGAGTAGCCAAGTTATGTTGTTTTGATGTTCATGTTATTTTTTTTTTTTTTTTGCACTTGTACGCAACTGACTTGTGTGTCTTGTAGTGCATAGCTAGTCTATTAAAGTTACATGCAATATTTATCAGTGCTAACCTGCAATGTGTTTCCCAAAAGCATCATTGCTACTACCATAGCTACTACCTAGGTTTGAGCAGAGGAGATGCAACTCTACTGTTTCCCAGTCCAGTCTACTCAACTTATGATGTTTATAACTGCCTTAGTCGCATGCATTGCTACACAATGTAGGTGTTTCTCAAAAGCATAGGCTAGACGATCGATCAGAAGTTGCAGCGTTCATTTGCGTCATTCAGATGATTCACACAGAGCAGTTGTGTAAGCAAAGTTATGATCAAATAATGTCTTCTTCGTCCTTTTGGGGATTAAAATGTCTGGATTGGTGCCCCTTTGATGCATTACCCTCACCTACAATGCTGGCTCTTCTAAATGTACTTTGTACTACCGTTGTTTAATGCTAACCTCCGTCGTTATTGGGGAAATGCACCCGGATAACCTTCTGTATTTTGTGCGTCTGTGCGTGCACATTCACTTGCATCAGTGCACTGATTCCTGTAATGAGAACTGTGAAACTTCCTCAATGAGACATCATTGTGTGTGCGCACATCTTTGCAGACGCAAGCGTGGAGAGAAGGGTGAGGTGGTGGAGACCATTGAGGACGTGATCGTCCGCAGGCTAACGGCCGAGAGGATCGAGGAGCTGAAGAGACTCCTCAAGGACACCCAGGAGAAATACAGGTCTGTGTTCCCTCATCTTACAGGTACTGTACAGTGCAGCACATCATCAGTGCTGAGAACCAATACTGTACAGGCTTTGCACAGACCAAATTTCCCAAGAGGCCCCATAGTGCATAAAAGCCCAGTATGTCAATATGTCCCATTCTTCTGTGTACCTGCCTGTTTAAGATATAGAATAGATATATAATCCTAGATAAGATATAGAATCCTATCTTTAAACCTTTGTCATGTGCGCTTCAAGTGTTTACATTTGGTGCCATTTAATATTAGCCACTCATAGGAGCTTAGTCTGGTGAACCTACCATACTACCCACCTTCTGAGAGGCGGGCTTAACCTGGGCCCAAGCAAATTTAATATGCCATTAAACTAACTCTTAAGATCTTCTTGTGTCTCCTTCCACTGTAAGTGGTCGGTGGCAATGTTTAATGATTTCTGAGAATGGGTTAAAGGGCCTTTGTAATCATGTATGCAAACATGTATGGCTTTTCAGGTGTGTGCAACAGTGCTTAACTGTTATAAAAACAAGCCTGCAATTCAAAAGATAATTTGTAAAAAGGTTACTCTGCTATGCCATTGGGAAGAGTTAATGGGGAATGTGTATTCCCAGTATTCCCAGCATTTATTTGTTGAAATGATGGGTGGAATTGAAATAGGCAGACATTGATTTTTAGGAAGTGGCAGATGATTCCCTTAGAGAGCCATTAGGCAGAGATTGCTCGGTCATAACGAAGTTTAACAACAAAAAAATTCTCTGTCTCTTTCTCTCCGTCTCTCTCTGCAGGAAGTTGAAAAAAGAGGTTGAGTTGATCCAGACAGGCCACATGGACTGTAAGCTGGAGGAGCTCTGGGGGGAAATTGAGCAGTAAGACGGCTGGCCCCCTTCCTTTCTGTCTACTTGTCTGTCTGTAGTGTTCCTGTGTGTGTGTGAGGGAGAGACTATTAGGATTTCACACATTTCTTATCTATATATGTGATGCTGTGTTAGTGTAGTGTTTCTGTGTATGTGTGTGTGAAGGAGAGAGAGAGTATGAATATGTAACACATTACTAATATATCTATGATGCTGTGTGTGTGTGTAAGGCTATGGGGATGTGACATTTAGTATTAATGCATTTAGCAGGCGCCTTTGTCCCAAGCAACTTACAAAAAGAGGATTAACATTCAAGATGCAACATAATTTAAAGCCCTTTCTAACAGCCCGACCTTCTAACAGTAAATTGACAGGAGATTAGATGGTAGCATTAATTATACTTCTGTATGTGTTTGACGGCGTGTTTGTGTTTGACCTCACTGCTCTGTCTCTAACTGGGCTCTCTCTGGACAGGAAGAGGAAACAGGATGAGGACGAAGCAGAGCAGAAGAAGAGGGCCACTGAAGCAGCTTATCAGGGTACAGTGCCCCACACACACACACACACACACACACACACACTCTCACTTATTCACACCCAGACTCACTGTGGCCTGAATGGCTCATGAACACTGTACAACCTACATGCAATATAGATTCCTTCTTATGTGCGTATGTTCAAACACACACACACACACAAACACACACATACTTTCCCTCTCTCTGCTGCCTCTGTTTTGCAAGTGTAGTACCTACTTCAAATACTCAAAATTTGTCATATGCCTGACACGCATAACAACAGGTTTCCTGCCTACCTCTTGTCCTGTTTTAAACACACGTACCATAAATAGGTTTTAATTTTTACTCTCAATTTGTGTAGTTCGCCAGGCAGCTAAGAACACTCCAAAGCGCGTGCCCAGTGTGTCCGTACGCTCTCCCCTGGGCGCCAGCTCCCCTGGCATGGAACCGCCCAGCAGTGACGCCAGCCAATCACTGACAGAGGAACCTTGTGCCAGCCCGGCGGTGAGTCAGCAGGCTTTGTCAACATGGCAACACTCAACCTAATTAGCTGCTGATACTCAAATTCGGAAAAAGATAAATAACAATAATGTTAGAAGACTTCTGCTACTAACTTGCCTTGCACTTGTAATGCTTTTCTCAGATCTTTAGTTGTTAATGTGTGGACGCTTTGTTTGAGCTTCAAACCTGCTTTTGCAGATTTTCCTTATTACTGTTACGAAGTGCAATCTTGAATGGTAACAACTCTGACTCTAGCTTCTCTTATACAGCTAACAGGCATGTTAGTTGGCCGTTCATGTAAGGAGATATAATAGACAGTTTAATTTCTAATATTTTTTGTCTCCCAATTCCTCTTTATTTATTGTGTTTTGATGATGTCTTTCACCAGGCTCCAGCCGTGTCGGTGTTTATGCCAGTGGAGGCAGTTGGGTCTAAGGAAAGCCTGGGGGCTTTAGTAGAAGACTCCCCACAGAAGAAGCTCCTTGCCCAGAAGGCAACGCCGCCGCCCTCCCCTCTTCTCTCCGAGCTGCTGAAGAAAGGAAGCCTCATCTCGGCCAGCCCACGCCTGGTGAGCAGACATGAAAGAACAAGAAGGGGGCATAAGAGAGGGATAGAACTCCAGTTAGACCAAGACTATGGAGCAGAATGGAGAGTTGTGCAGTAGTTTGATGCGAAATGTGTTGTGTCCAATGTAAAAAAGCATTCAAGTTTCAAATGACAGAGAGACGGAGCTGTCAGATGCTGGTCAACGTGCGGCTTTATTGAACAGAGTTGTGTTCATGAAGCAACCTCCTTCCTTCAAAATGACAGTCCTTTATATACCTCTTTTCATAGTCCTTTCTTCACAGCCCCTTCTCTATCTGATCTCCTGACTTGTTACTCCCTCACTCCCGCCTTGTGACTTATCTCACCTCATGTCCCCCTGACCAACCCTCCTTGTCTTTGTTTATTCATTTCTACTACCCCCGAGCTATCTTACTGTTACTTTACTGTTACGATCCCTACTGACTACCCACATCTGACCATCTGCTGACCTACCCCCAGCATTAACTTCTTATACTATTTTCTGTTTGTTTGATATTTTTAACCATAAATGCTGGGTTGTCTTTTATAGTAATTGAATCACCGCGATACATTACAGCACTAAATGACATGATGACAACATGGTAATGGTTGTCTGTGGTAGTGTCGGCAGTGACGATAATGGGGAGAATTGTGTGTTTGTAGGTGGTAGAGGGTGAGGTGGCAGCTGCCCTGAGTAATGGCTCACACGGGGTCGAAGTTCACGCCACAACCTGCACCATCCCCCCGGGACAGGACATCACATCAGGTACCTTCCGTACACAATCACACACTTCTGTCTGCCAGAGCCATTTTCTCCCCTGCTCTCTCTCTCTCATGCTTTCTGTTCCCCTGGTTGTCCATCTTTCTTGATCTGCTTCTGCTTTATGATGTGTCAGGCTGCTATCTTTTCTGTGTATGCCACAGATAATAATAGTGTCTGGCCTGCACAGAAAAGTTCCAGTCTATGTGTGTGTGTGTGTGTGTGTGTGTGTGTGTTGGTGTGTAGTACAGTTCTGTGAAAATTATGCGCTGTTTAGTTGTAGCTTTCGGTGTTTGTTGTAGTGCTCTTAGCAGCGTGGCCTAAAGCATATGCCAGTGTGTTAGTGCTATTTGTGTGTGTGTGTGTGAATGTAAGTGTCTCTATTCGTGTGCATTTGTGTCTCTGTGTGTCAGATGCGCCTACTCTGTCCCGCCTCCTGGAGACCACCCCTCAGAGTCACCATGGCAACAGTGCAGACCCCCCTGTTACCCATAGCAACAATGTAGTAGCCCCCTCTCAGATGGACCTTCCAGCCCCTTCCACTACAGGTCTTGATCTTCTATTTGTTTGTTTTACTTGCTCATTCTGTTTTGCTTTCTCACCGGCCTCTTTTTCCTTTTTTGTCTTTTTTTTTTTTTTTTTTTTACTTTTTCATTACTTACTTACTTATCATTACTTACTCTCTCCAATCCATTCTTATTATCCTAAAGTGTATTGCACATGCCCTAATGTACTTGTAATCAGGTCAACCCTGCCTTAGAGTGCAACAACTCGGGGGGTTATAACACACAGAACAGCATTGGGTGTATGCCACTGTAATTTGCCACTTTAGTGCATGCTTATGTATGCAGTTATGGGTTTGTGGGTAATGTAGTCTTTGTAAAGGATAACAGGGGCTCACAGCTTGCGCTTTGTGCATCCAGTGTTTTTGCACTGGGCTAGTCTTTAACGTGCTGTATGGGGTGGGTGTTTGTGGGTGAAGAATGATGTTCTGTGTGTAGTTGCAGTGGAGGAGGGGGCGGCAGCGGTGGTGGCCAGTCCCCATCAGGAGCAGCCCAGAGAGGGAGAGCTGGTGGAGGACCTAGTGGCCGTGCCTTACATAGAGGAGGAGCTGGACCTGGCCACCGTGGGGGACATCATTGCCATCATAGAAGAGAAGGTGCTGAGGCTTTGCTGGCCACCACACTAAGGCTGTTGCCGAAACACACACACGCACACACACACCTTGATTTGACTACATACACTAGCACTGAAATTTAATTGACAAGCATTTGATTTTTGTTGTGGGTTGCTGGGTAATATTTCAACACTTAAAATAAAATGTAAGTAACTGAGTGAGTCAACAAGAATGTGATGTTTGTAGGTGGTAGTTTACTTATTCTCTCACTTTTCTCTCTTTCTATTCATCTCCGATCCTGTTCCCTCTCTTCCTGACTGTCCCTCCTTCAGGTGGATGACCCCGTGGAGGCTCTCGATGCCGCAGCTGTGGAGGCGGCCCTCTCTCTATGCGAGGAGGCTGTGGCTGGGGGACACACCCTGCCCGGCCCCTGGGAGCCCCAGGCCTTCAAGTCCCTGGAGTCGGCCCCCGATCCTCAGCCTCAGCCCAGCCCAGCGGGACCAGTTACCGCAGCAGCAGCTGTTGTAGCCCCGGCCCCCGAGATAAGCGCCCCAGGCCCCAGCACCGGTTTGCCTGAAGAGGGGGAGAGGCCGATGGACGCAGGGGTGCAGAGACCGATGGAGGGGGGTGTGGAGGTGCCCACGGAGGAGGAGGAGTTTAAACACGGGGAACAGGGGCAGGAGAGGGGGGCCGACCAAGCGGAGGCGCTTGAAGCCCTTCCTGCCACGGCAGACGAGGCGGTGGCCATGGAGACGCAGGAGAAGGGGGAGGTGGAAGGAGGGGTGGAGGAGAATCAAGCGGAGGAGGGCAGAGCGCACAGTCCAGCCATCAAGCAGGAGCGAGAGGACTGGAGCCAGGCAGAGTCTCACGCGCCCTGTCTGGGTTAGTCTTTTGCACACACACACTAACACACACAAACAGACATTTTCAGGCATCAGCTGTGCCTAGGTCAAACGTCACACATGTAGATTTACACGGAATATGTGTAAATATGCATTTACTGATGCAAACTCTTCTGTGTTTTCTTGAAGGTCTTTTGTGAGTCATTATAAATGCCCTAGAAAGGATGAATTTAATCAAGAGAGTATAAAATAAGATTTTTTCTTTGAATGTGTCAGTGGACTGGAGGTTAAAGTGACACACACAGATGGACATGTTTTGTGGTCTAACCTTAAATACGTTCTTTTACAGACTCAGAGGACAGCTCAGCATCAGGGAAAGACTCAAAGGTAAGGGAGCGGCTTGGAACAGTCCCATAGTCCCAACTGTAAACGGATTGGTGTGCCAGTATATGAATATGATGGGAGTTTATTCGTAACTTTTTTTCTTTTTTTTCTTCCTCTCTCTCTGTGTGTAGGAGCTGAGGGAGGAGGATGGGGGTAGTGAGGTGGATGGTGACGAGGGTCTGCTGGAGAAGGAGTGTGGAGAGGGGGACGGCGAGGGCTCGTACCTCTCAGAGGTAGAGCCGCCAGCCAGCGAGAGTGAGGATGGCTACGGCACACACTCCCAGAGATACACCACCGCCGACTCCACTGCAAGCAGCCCTGCCTCCTCACAGTTGTAAGTGTGTGTGTGTGTGTGTGTCTGAGCACACACTTTTGCATAGGGATTTTTAAATTGTATTAATACTAGACAAACCGGAGCTTTCTTCAACATGTTTGAATTAATGTTTTTGATCTTTTTTCTGTTTTGGTCTTTTTTTTCTGCTCCTCCATGCCACTGCCTCATCCCCCCTTATTCACTCTTTCTTCCTCCTGCTCTCTTTCTCTCACTCCATCTTTTGTTCTCTCAGCTCTATGTGCAGTGAAGACCAGGAGGCCCTTCAGGCTCAAAAAATCTGGAAGAAATCCATCATGCTGGTGTGGCGTGCAGCAGCCAATCACAGGTCAGTCCTGCACACTGAACCCCCTCTCAGCTGGGCTGGCGTCTAAGGAGGTGATGGGACTGCTGAGAGTACTGCTTAATAAATGGCACCCATCAAATGCAGCCCTGCATTCACTTGCATTGTGTATTAAATTCCATGCCAGATTATAGCATAGCTAGCTCGGCAGGTTTGCATGCCATCTTCGGAGGGTTCCTGGGCAATATGGTTTTGGCGTTTGCATCTGTTCAGTCGTTCCTAACGTCCCTAAGTTGTTGCTGTCTGTTTATATGCTTCAGGTACGCCAGTGTTTTCCTGCAGCCTGTGTCCGATGACATCGCCCCTGGCTACCACAGCATTGTGCACAGGTAGGTTCACTCCATGAAGACAACGACCAGCGATCAGGATGCACTAGAGTAACTGTGCTGGGATGTAGGGCCCCCAGTCAATAGTATTGGTACACTAATAATGTACGGGTACTCAAACACACTTGCACATTTCTTGGTCAGCAAGGTTGGATAGAGGATGTGTTGACTACATATCGGTTCACATTTAGGCACACACAACAGACTACTCCTGATTACACACACACACACACACACACATATACACACACACTGTCGTAGGAATTTTCACAAGGTGGTAAAAAAATTAAGAGTCACGAGATGATTCTGTAGATGAAAGGCAATCACAAGGAACTTTATTCACGAGCGCCCGGAGATCCAAAGTCTGCCGGGGTTTTGTTGGTCAAACCCTTTTATACCCAGATAACATGACACAACAATTCCTTAAAAGGCAATGTTCTTCTCTACTTGATCAATAAAACAATAATTCTTCTCCTTGTCAATGGAGGAACAGGTGCAGGCCGGTTTTATCACTCTTAGACTAAATAGGAAAGCAAATGGCCTCCTTTTCCTGACATGCTTGAGCCCAATTCCGGCCAGAGAGAGAGACTCAAGGATGTCAGCAGATTGTTTGTGGCAGCTCAACTGTGCGGCGTCTGTTGCTGACCTTCAACCAGTGGAGAAGAATCCTACTTACACATACATGTTTAGAGAATCACACCAAAATCAGTTTGTTAACCCACTCATTGTTATCAAAACCTTCTGTTACATGTCACTTTAACTTTTTGTCATTAAAACACAGTGTTTCACCAATCAAAGCTGATCCATTTAACTCTTATAATGTTCTGATTATACAAATAAAATTAATCAAACACTGTTTTAATTAATATCCTCAACATATAATTAAGACAATTCAAAATTCTCCCACAACACACACACACACACACACACACACACAGAAGGTAGCACTCACTCATCAATCCCATCACTCATCATTTCCATCACCCACCAGGCCCATGGACCTGTCGGCCATCAAGAAGAACATCGAGATGGGCGTGATCCGCACGACGGCCGAGTTCCAGAGGGACATTATGCTGATGTTCCAGAACGCCATCATGTACAACAGCTCGGACCACGACGTGTTCCACATGGCACTGGAGATGCAACGCGACGTGCTGGAGCAGGTGCAGCAGTTCCTGGCCACGCAGCTCATCATGCAGACGTCCGAGGCCAGCATCGGCACCAAGAGCCTGCGCGGCCGCGAGGGCGGACGCAAGCAGGACGCCAACGAGAAGGTGACACGCACTCGCATTCAGACACACACACACTCTCACACACAGTTCCACATACTCATACTTACTCCGTCAGCTAGGCTTTTTGGAATAACGGACAAACACATAGACACTGTCTAAAAATACTTACCCCAGAAACCAATATGAAAATGCATGGACGGACACACACTCACACACACACACACACACATACATACATACAGAAAGCTGAGTTTTTACATAGAAGATAATTTTATGCACAAATGGATGCATGTTTGTACTGTTCATTTATGTTCACCCCTGCAGTGAACAGTAATTCCCCAGTCTTCCACCAAATTAAATTGCCCAGTCTTCCACCAAAATAAACACCTAATCTCAGTTACTTATTCACACAGAAGTACACACCAACACACACAAACACACACACACTGACTGATTATGATGCGCCAAACTAAACATAACCGTCTTTGTGTGGGTATGCGTGTGGGAATGGGGGAAGTATCAGCGGGGGTCGTTTGTGGTTGTGTTGCTGGCTGTGTAAGGTGCATGTGTTCCATAGACCATGTGTGCGTGTGCGTGTGCGTGCGTGTGTGTGTGTGTGTGCGCGTGTGTGTGTGTGCGTGTGCGCTCACGTGCGTGCGCCATCCACACTCACATCTCATCTGTCTACCTGCAGAGATTTCTCCTCTGTCCCACTCCCTCTTAACAGTGTGCCTCAGTCCCCATACACACACAGGCGTAAATCCACACACACATGGGCATGTATGTATAATCGGAAAAAAATACACAATAGCTATACCGGCATTGTCCATATGCACAAAGACACTTTATATTTTTAACCGAGATTTGATTTGTGCAAAATGCACTTGGACACGCACATAATGGACATTATCTACATTATTTCAGCACTCTATGTGGATATAAAAAAAACGGAGTCTTGGAAAACCCGTCTTCAGTTAATGCCTACATGCAGAGTGTGCCACATGTGATGGATGGATGAGGAGGTGTGTGTTTCTAATGTGAGGAGGACATTAATATCATTTCTGTCTTAAGTGTCAGCATCACTGTTAAAAGTGTGTGTATGTGAGTGTGTGCGTGTGTTTGTGCATTTTCAGTTGAAGTGTGTGGGTGTGTTTGTTATTCATTGTATAGTTGTGCGAGTGGCATTTTTTTTGTTTGTTTGTTTTTCAGCGGGTCTTGATTTTTTTTTTTTTTTAAAGAATGAGAAAGAGGGAGGTGGCAGAAAGGGAGGGGTATGGAAGGAGATGGCTGAAAGAGAGAGAGAGTGGGAGATGGAAAGAAAGATAAGGAGGCAAACCGAAAGAAAGACAGAAAGAAAGAGGGGAAACATTAGATGTGGTTTGTGCTTTACTGTAATTTGCTAACATAAACAGATACGTGACATGTAGCAACAACATTACCCAGTCATCTCCTCTGGCCCTGTGCAATATAGGACTTTCACTTTTTCCCCAACCTCTGCCAAACACACACACACACACACACACACACAAGCATACCTGCATGTCAGTACAGTAAAAAGAAAAAATATATATCAGTCTATCATCTTACCCACATTAGGGTAATTTCTCCTTCTCTCCTCTCCTCACCTGCTGTCATTCCTTCATTTCCTGACTACCGTGTGTGTGTGTGTGTGTGTGTGTATGTGTGTGTGTGTGTGTGTGTGTGTGTGTGTCTGTGTCTGTGTGAGTGCAAGAGGGTGCATGCTACTCTCGTCACCCCCATTGTCCCTGGTGCTCTGTGTCACTGTTCCCCCCTCACTGGCTTCTTTGGTTTGTAGCTTCATTCTTTGTGTGTGTGTGTGTGTGTGTGTGTTTGCGTGTGTGTGAGACTATGTGATGGGCTGGCTGTGTAAAATCTTGAACCCGCTGTGTCCCCAGTGGAGATGGTTATGTCTGTCATAGGTAGTCTTGATGTGCTCTCGGCACAATCAGGTGCTCGAACCAACCTGCAATGGACACTCTTAAGAAGTTGTATCTTTTTGCTGTCGTCATTTATGAAGAGTGTGTTTGTGTATACCCTTGAAAAAAGTCACCCGTTGTTTGGTTGTGTGTGTTATTATTAAGGCAGGGGGGAATAGTGGCACTGAAAAAACCCTAATGTCCTCCAAGTCCTTCTGTGTGTGTGTGTGTGTGTGTGAGTGTGTGAGAGAGAGAGAGAGAGGTATGTGCATTTCCCTGAGAAGTGTCTTAGGCACAAGCTACTCTTCACAAGGTTTGTGATGCCATCATTGGGGTCCAGCGGGTAAGAGTTGTCGCCTGTGTGTGTGTGTGTGTGTGTGAGAGAGAGAGAGAGAGAGAGTAAAAGAGAGCTTTTTGCTATTAACCTGCATGTGCCTGCTTCCTAATAGCTTTCTGCTCATGTCTTCTTCTGCCTCTTTCCTCTGTGGTTGTGTGCGCTGTATTCTTGCTTTGTTTTCTGTGTGCGTCTGCACCTGTCTCCTTTAGACCATGAGCCAGAGCCTCAAAATATGGAAACCGTTACCAAAAAGGTGGCAAAGGCTACTATACCTTTTCTGAAAGCCTGGAATCTCAGCTTTTCAATGATGTATGATGGCCATCTGACAAGAGTAGCTGTTGAGTGATCACACATAATGTAAACTAAGGTTGAGAAAATAAAGCATAGAAATCAAGCAGAACACTGACATCTATGAAAATCTATATTGGACATATTGGAATATTTAATATTGTTCTGCTTGATTTCTATGCTTTATTTTCTCAACCTTAGTTTACATTATGTGTGATCACTCAACAGCTACTCTTGTCAGATGGCCATCATACATCATTGAAAAGCTGAGATTCCAGGCTTTCAGAAAAGGTATAGTAGCCTTTGCCACCTTTTCGGTAACGACCAAGCCCTCTGGCTCACGGACTACTTGTGTTCTCAACATGGTCTTGGTCCTGTAATGTGTGTCCACCCCTCCTCATTGTTCTCTGTGTGTGTGTGTGTGTGTGTGTGTGTGTGTG
>JAGFZM010001674.1:126719-139039 GCA_017657215.1 Limnothrissa miodon | reverse complement strand
GAGAGAAAGTGAGAGGGAGTGGAATCTCTTTCTTACTGTGCTCTGAGTGTGTGTGTGTGTGTGTGCGTGCGTGTGCTCTCTTCTCACTGTGCTGTTTGCCCTCCTGCAGGACTCTATCCCCATGGCCTCTCCCGCTTTCCTACTCTCTCTCTTTGTAAGTATCCAGGGATAGGCTCAGAGGTTCAGACACTACTCACACACACACATATACATTCTTATAGATGCTACCAAATAGGCAACATGAACAGACATGCCCCCCCACACACACATTAAGGTTGGGAAGGTGAATGGCGTTCAGGGCCAGAAACACTCACACAGACACACACGGTCACCTACTTGTATAGTGCGTGTGTGTGTGTGTGTCCGTTTTTCATGTCATGAAACTGAGATTGGCAGAGCTTTCATTTTGCAGACTGCAGGTTAGGGACAACTGAACTCACCTTTCTGTTTTCTCCAGAAGTTCCAGCATAGTCTGCCTAGTGGCAAACAAAAGTGCAAGTATTTTGTTTTCATTTAATTATTCTCATTTAGTTGATGGGCTTAAATTAATTTACTTATGTTCAGGTGTCATTAAAGGTGTCATCTTTTTGGAGTGACGTGTGAAGCAGTCATTAGCACTTTCTAAGACCACCCTGTCCGCAACTTGTCCCAAGCTGATTATGGACCGCTTCAAGAGACTTTGATTGTCAAAATCATTGCTGTTCACAGGGTTTTTGGTTCTAGACCCTAGACTAGACCCATCTCTTTTGTTTTTGTTTTGTTTGGTTTTGTTTTGTGTTTGTATTGTTTTATGTTCTGTACTTGTCTCTCTCTCTCTCTCTCTCTGTCGTGCTCTTTCTCTCTCCTCTCTTTGCAAACAAGCCAAAGCAATGAAAGTGAATCCTAGACCAAAACCCTCAGTAACAATGCCTATTCAGCCCTTGGTATCAGGAACTGTGCGCTCACCCCAGCTCAACCTCAGAGAACTATCGCGCCAACTCAACATAGCTTTGTTGCAAACAAACTAGCAGAGGTCTGCCCATGTCAGTGGAGCTAAGCATATCGCTGTAATTCAGGCCAAGGAAACCTGGCTTGATGCATGCACACTGCAACACAGACCTTGGCCAAAGCTGCAGTGTACTGAGGGCAAATGACGAGGTCAGATGGAAAACCCTTCATAGCAGCCAGAGAATGGAAAACCATTTTGCCCTAGTTTTGCTAAATTAGTGATCAGTCATGAACATGGTTGTGCTCTCCTTCATTTGTAAATCTTGAACTTAGAAATGGCCACTAAGACATGAGCGAATTGGAACAAAGCAGTTATATTATGTCAAATAGCACAAAGAAATTATTTCTCAATTATGGTTGCCAAAGAGGGCACCATAATTAACATGTTATTGATTTTTAACAGGAGAATGGGGAGTGTAGACCTATCAAGCATCATGGTATATATACATATACATACTATGCACACAGAGATGTACGGATTATACATTCAGTGTACACCGATTCACTTGTCTCATCAAGTTTGTATTTATCAGAACAATTTGAATTTGAATTTTTATCCAATGTTTTGCATCACTAATCATCGTCTTGCATTGCCTAAAGTGTGTTGATAGTCTCTATTGTCTCACAAACATACCCAGAAGCATGAACAGTACATGCACAGTCTCAAACTGTATAACTGACATAAATAGTAATACAGGACATGGGGATTGTCTCATTGAAATAAGGGTTTCATGGCTTCTTCACTGCCAGTTGTTTTATATGTAAGGGGCTCTTTTGTTCAGATCCTGTCTTTTATCAACAGTGCACTATTGGTTAAGCTTGTTGGAGAGTAAGAGTCAAAAAATGTCTCAGCTGCCAGCCTTAATCCTACTGTAGATGTTAAATGCGGCACATAGAATTTGATATACAATAGAAAGAGGTTAGGGGAAGGGAAGCTTCAAAACTTAGGGAATGGGAAACAACACAACGGCGTTAGGTGTATGTGGCTGTGTGTGTCTGCGCATCTTCCTCCTTTGTTGTATGTGTGCATGATGTAGAACACAGCAAGGGTGAGTGGTGTAAGGCAGGTCACTACTAGACGTATCAATAGCCCTTCTCCAGTGGGAAATTAGTTTACCGTTCTTGATGTCCAATGTTGTCCACAATGGCACATATTGTACTTGTTGCAACAACATTGCAACAAAATGAGTATATTTACTCCTAGCTTAATTGGCTGTTCACTGGCTGTTCATAGAACCACTGTGTGTGTCTGTGACTGTGTGTTTGGGCTTTATGTTGCATTTATGTGGATAATGACTGAAGCAACCAATGACTGAAAAAAACATTGCTTGCTAATAGACACGGTGGTAGTTCAGAAGTGTGTAAGATTAGGTGAAATCCGTGTATTAGAGGAAACTCTAGCTGAGACTTGGCCAGCCCGCCCATATGATTGAGTTTTTGAACTTACAAAGAGGGGAGTCTCACACTACAGCATCTTCCAGTTGAAAAAAAAATTTATTTGGCGAGTATATCCAACGATCCAAAAACAGCTCACTATTCCCATTGCATCTACAAAGCAGCCTCTCAGCTCTGCAACTGAATTCAGTTTCCAACTTGGAACTTCTTCTTTCCATTTTTGACCTCCGACCATGGTTCATCTGTCCTGTTTTTAAAGCTTGAGAAACCAGAGTGGCACCCTCAAATAGTGTGACAATGGCAAACACACACACACACTCACACATTGTCTACATCTATCGATTGTCTTTTCTCTATTGCTCTCACAGCTCCGCCTACAAACATTCTTGGCAAACCTGTACGTTTTAACTCTGACTGAAACACACACACACACAAAAGCACACTCACTTGCGCTCTCTTGCATGCAGTGTATGGGGAAAGCGGTGTCAGCATTGTCAGCCGTTGTAAATAAGTGCCCTGTGTCTGTCTGCTTCCAATCTCTCCCCCTTTTCTCTTTCATGCTTTATACTTCATCTTTCTTTCTTTCTTTCTGGCCCATCCTCTATTTCTCTTTCTCTGATACTCCCCCCCCCCCCCCCCCCCCCCAAACTCTCTTTTGTCTGCTGTTTAGGATGGGGGCACCAGAGGGCGCCGCAGTGCCATTGAGGCTGACCTCAAGATGAAGAAGTGACCTCAAGCCCTCAGGTGGGCATACCCGACATGACGGGCCGATACCTGGTTCCTCTGGCTGTGGCCCTGTTCTGAGTCGTTCCACGTAGAGGAGCTGGGTGGTTCGCTCTAGAACTCCTATGATTCAGGAAATCTATGTTCTCCATTTTGCTCAGGCTTTTCAGTCATGATGAATGTACCATCGTCACACCCTTCATTACTTAAGCTATGGTCCTGCACAGCCTGAATACAATGGTCCTACTAACATACACACAAATCCCACACACACATCTGCAGATTTATCTTAATCTGGTGTGGCCATTGTCCATGGTTTATGAACTTCCGAAGAGAGAACTAGTTGTGATGTTCATATTGTAGGAGATGCCTTGTTTTCATGTCACACTTGCAGGAGTCATCTGAATTCACTTGAGTTCCCAGAAGTACACCTTTATTCTCTTTACCCTTGTCACAGTTTTAGTTTTTTTTTATTATTATTATTTAGTTTTTTGTTTGTTTGTGTGTGTGAAAGGGGTGAAACTGGAGATTCTACTGATTAAAGACTTTGAGGTTGGTTTTATTTCATTTTTTTTCTAGTAGGTTGTGGAAGGCATCTTGTGTTGCTAGGTGGTGTGTCGTTTATTTTAATATTCTAAAAACACATTGTTTTTGCAGCAGTAGAAAGGTTAGTGTCTATGTATAACCATGGCCACAATGTTTACCATCTGTAAGGCGGTTGGTAATTTAAGCCATATGCGAATGACGGCTAGAAACTGAGACTATTATTCTAGCATTGATCTACATGACCATCGATACACCAACACTGGCAACATTACATTACAACATTACATTTGTGCACGTACACTTTTCATGGTTCCTTGCAGGCTCTTTTGTGCTGAGACGTGTGTGTGTGTGTGTGTGTGTGTGTGTGAGTCTCGCAATCATATGCATTCTTGGCAGAGCTTAATAGAATTCACATGCAACTTGCAAGTGTTCAACCACATGTATGTGCTCCTGGCGTTTGTGGTGAACTGAGCAGCTAGTTTTGTATATAAGAAATTCAGTATGTACAGATTTTTTTTAAGTGTAAGAGCTGTGTCATGTAAGAGTTGAATAAAGGAGATTGTGAGAAGCCAGTAGACTGCTGTCTGAAGAAATATTTATTGGCATTTTTTTCCTAACCTTGTAGGAATACTGACAAAGGTGACAATTCATTCTCATCAAGAACATGAGTCAAGACCTGCTTGTGCCCAACATGACTGCAACCACAGGTGCAGTAGAAACACTTTAGGACATGGATAATTATATATAATAGAACAATATATATGAAAAATGCATTACATTTCCTACAGTGCATGGTGTCTACACTCAGTGTTCCAATAAAGGTAAAGATAAATAAAGTTTCAGCCCCAGCACCAAAAATAAGTCACATGTGCCAGTAGTTTGCAGTCTCACACAATCTAAAATAGAACTGTGCTTCGGTTGATCTGGTAAGCTTATACTTCTGTTAACGGCGTGACCCAGCTGGATCAACCTTGAGTTAGCGCTTCAGATTAGTGTAATAGCCCACAAGGAAGCTCACCTCCATCACATCCCTGGAAACTTAAAGGCACTCTAAGCGATGCTGTTTCACGTCACTTGTTGACGTTCGAAGTATTGTCAAACAAAACGGACGATAGCTCCAGAGAGGGTTCAAGCGTTACAAGTTAGCTTACTCCTCCCCCTCCCTCCCATGCCTCCTGAAAGACTCATGAACCTTGTGGTTTATTGGCTGGAACACTGTTATGTTTCGTTTTCGTTTGTTATGCTAGGTTTGCCCACTGTGTTATGTTGCCGTTTGTGGAGCCTGGGCTGTCTACAGAGACCGCGTTTTTTTCAGGGAACAGGCAGCTAGCAGATTGTGAGGAGATGTTTTCTGTATGTAACAACACATGTTTTAGTCCTAACAACGTGTCACGTCACATCACTTAGAGCACCTTTAACGCCTTACACAACAGTGGAAGCTACAACCAATTACTGTTTAATGAAGTTGCCGATTTTCCACATTCCACAAATACAATGTTAAACAAATAAAGTGATGCGTGCGTGGTAATATTGATTAAAAAAAATAGTTTTACCATCAAAGAGGTCTACATCTAAATACTAAAAACACGAGTTGTGCTCATGGATAGTTGGGCTGGCGGAGGAATAGAGTTTCTGTTTGACGAGCCGGTACTCTGGTCGAAGGCGGAGCGCCTTATCGGTTCCGAAGAGATTCCTCAGGGGAGGCCATCCATCCTGATCCGGTCGAAACACAACAGTAAGCTCGAATGTCGGAGTGAGGTGATCCACGGGGACAACATTGCCCAGCTTTTGGAGAGCGCCTTTGTTCTCCAAGTACAAGTGAATTAGTGCGCCCCGGAGTCCGCACGGTTCATCGGTGGAGGCAGCGAGGATGTCTCGAGCTATGTAGGAGATCATTCGGCGGGGAAGTAAAAGCTCTCGGCACCTTAGACTGGACGTCTTGGCGTCGGACAAACATTTTTCTATCCGACGTACCAGGTCGAGCTGGATATTTCGCTCTTCCCGTTCCTCCTCCAAACTGCACTCCGATCCAAGACCTGCGCAACAAAGCGTCAAATGATTAGTCATGGTTATCCATTATAAGAACGAGAAAGGTTTTGCTCATCACTTCTACATTTATTGACCCTTCAACTTTCCGTCGAATAGGGAAACTAACACAGTCAGCCATTCTGTGGCTATGTGCCTTTCAGCAAATTGTTAGTCATCATGGGACAAACTGAATAACTAGGCTACGAGATTGACCTATGATTGTCTAAAAAGAGATTAGGATTGAGGGGTACGGACATCCACTTGAAGTTATATAGGCCTACACACAACACAAAACCCTCACTCTTCCCCCAACTGTGGGCTGATGTCTAATATTGTAGTCAGACTAATGATACTCACTTGAGGAACTCATTGCCTTCTTCAATCCACCGCAGGTTATCTGGCTGACTTTGTCCGAGGTTAAACTCAAAACAAACTTCCTCAGAAACTCTCCAATCTTTTCTTCTTCGATCACGAAGGGCAGCCCGGGCCCAAGCACAAGAGCGGGGGTATAGACCATTTTTCTTTGTAACTCTCCAATACTTCACCCACCTTAGACACAGGTCGTACGGTTATCATATCCATGTAGTCTTGTTAGAAGAGCTTGAATGCAAAGGGAATCGCGCTCTCTGTCGCATTTAAGGGCTCCTGTAATCTGCGATTGCATCAGCTGTATCTCACTTTCGTGGGACGGACTCTCGTTGCTAAGGCAATACGGCGCATTTGGCAACACCCATGCGCAGTTAAGTCAGCCGGCAGTCTCGCGCAATCGACTGTGGCCTTGCATCGCCTTGAGTCTATGGTCAGAGCCAGAACCCTGCATTTGGAACATAGGTTAAAACTCAAGGCCATTTTGTAAAACATGTTTGCTCAATTTTTTTTACCGCAAACATTATATTGTCATTCTACCGCAAACATTATATTGTCTCTGTCTATACGTTGTACAGCTAGAATAGGCATCAGCAAACAAATTATACTTTCTTATTTCCTGCCGAAGAAACTACAAGTCAATTTAAAGCACATTTCATGCACAAATTCCATTAATTCCTCATGCTATTTTACTCAGCAACTCTTCTGTTTTAGACTGTGTTTGTGTGTTGGATACATTTTCAACCCTTATGTATATTCATTGAAAATACCAGAATTGAAAATGCAGTTAAAGCTATCCAAAGGAGATATGGGCAATTTGTACCCACCTATTTTATCCTCATGAATAAAAGTGGCCTACAACGAGTTAGTCTGTTTTGATGCAAGTCACAGTGTGGTGTCCTTTTGAAGAGTTTAGATGCAGAACCCCCTAATCGTCAGAAATAACATTTGTTGTTTCAATAGTAATTTCCAAGTAATAAAAAGTATAATACATTAAAATAAAATAAATAGGCTAAAATATAAATAAATATTTTGTAAAATGTCTGCAAATGGACTCAGAATGATGCGTTGGAAAGCTCCTTGCACCATTCAGTCTAGACGTTATGAGGTGATGCATGATTTAGTCACAATTGAGTCAAAGCCTTGTGACCTATAGGAGAGCAGTAGCCTACATCTCCCGTGAACTGTGGCCCCGCCTCTTAGTTCCAGGTAAAGTTACTTCCTCGCCACACCTTGTGACTTGTCACTACCAGGAAGGCAGTCCAACAAACCAATCAGTCAGTCAGTAACTTGGGGAATTTTCCTGAGTGACTTCACACAGCTCTCTCTCTCTCTGTCTATTATGTACATGGAAGCTGTGTTGTTTCACAGGAAAGCAGAAATATGTGGTTATGTGCTGAGGTAGAGGGTAGAATCACAGAGGAAGTCCAAAATAGACTTGCCTGTACTCCCTTTTTCGCAGGCATACAAATAAATGCCCAAGAGTTAAATAGAACACTTTTAAAAATATTTTTAGAGTCTAAAAGAAATCAAAATATTGTGAAGTGGAAACATTTTTGGCCATTGTGTTTTTTTCTGTGTTAATGAACGGGTTACTGAAACAAACTGTATCAGTGCAGAACACACAAACCAGACATGTCATGCAGTACAGATAGACACCAGAAATGTGGTATGCCATGCGTCAGAATACCATACACCATTGTGAGGCAGTCAGCGGGAAAATGCCATAAATTACAAAGAAGGATCATTAAAATGATCCACATTCAGATTTAATGTCCACATTCAAACTTTAGACACCAGGAAATCCCTCCCTCTTGTGACAAGTAATGTAAGTATAACAGTGTAATAATCTTTTTATCACAGTGAGTCAGGATCTTGATTTGACGTGTCATCCAAAAGATGGCCTCTCAAATAGCAGTGGCCCTGTCACTGATCTCTTCACCCTCTCATCACCAGTCTCACAATATAAACAAGAACCCAAAATAAACAACTGAAAATGTTTGTACTAACAGACACTTGGTTTTGTGTCTGTAATGTTTTATGCACTGTATGTATTGTCATGTAAAATGTGCTATAGTTACTTTATTTACTTTATTCATTATTATTGTGTTTTGGCATGATGTTTTCAAACATTTTTGTGGCCAATCAGGTGATTCAGGATCATTAATATAATATTTTTGTAGATCACTGTCAACAACCTGATAGGCAGGTTTCTCCATCAGGTGAGTGAGTACATCAGGTGGTTAACTGTGGGTCACAAGTCACGAGTTGTCATTTGTTTTTTTTTTTTTCTTCCTTTTAAGCTTATAGCAAGAGAATAGTTAAATTGTGTATATATGTATATAGACTATAACCTCTAAAAGTAAAGTTGACAGATACAATAAATAATATATCTTTTTTTGTTTGTAATTCTAAAGCAACAACCAGCCTGTGTACTCTCTCTAATCTCTGTGTGTATGACCATGTGTTTCTGTGGTTGTTGTTGTGAATGAATAAAATAGGCTAGACACTAGAGATTATACAGTTATATAAGAAATATATGTCCAGGGGAAAAAAACATCACAAGAAGAAAGAAATATCAGTTTTTGTCTGGTTCATAACCATTAGTAACAACTACGCAATCTAAATCCTTACAATTGTAAACATTTGTCATCAACTAGTTTTGGAAAAAAAAACATCACAAGGCCAGGGCCAAAAAGGTAGGTTGAAAAATTGTAACTCCTATGTAAAAGTCATGATGTGAAAATGAAAAGATGAATTCCAGACTGTTTTATTTTCTACTCTCAAGGCAAATATTCAACATAAAGATTCAGATTTAATCGCCAATAAAATGACGCCAACTCCCTTCCTGTGTTCTCTTAAAAGCATGCTGATTGGATAGAGCTGTGTATTAGCTTGGGGTGTTTGTTTCACATTGTTTTGCAGAGCCATAAACAACTGGATTGCTCACAGAACAGACATGTGAATGACACTGAGGCATGGTTGTACTGCCCGTGCTAATGCTCGTGAGTAGGTCAGGAGCAGATCTCCCCACAGGCCAAAAACACATTGCAGCTGTACAGAGAGACAATTACTCCCCCTAGTGGGAGGACATGAACATTGACCATGTTGCACAATGTTACTGCTTCTTATCTAAACAAACTGGAAAGTTATGATGTGATTAAAGTGGATTCAAGTTTGATAGTGTAATGAAAAATTTAGCTTTTTTGCTTTCGTCCAATTCTAACCTGTTCTACATCTAGAACAGTCTTTGCCAAAGTCAAAATATCGTTTTTATTAAGGACATTTGAGAACCATAACTGGAACACAAGATTACACCACTACCACATCTTTCTTGCTGCAGTGTTTAACAACAAAAAAATATCTCGCTTCCCCTGGGGTTTATTTATAGTAAAGACAGGAAGCTCTGTGAATGGGACTGCACTTAAAGAGAATAACAAAAGAATAGACGATGGGAGAAGAGGAAGAAAGTGGATAGATCAAGAAAGAACTGCCAAAAAATGTCCAAACTAAACAATTACAGTAAGAAATTGTTAATGGGAAAAAACAAAAGACTGGTACATCCAGACACTCTGACTTTTAGTCTTTGCCTAACATTCGGAGTTCTCCTCCGGCACCCTGAGTGTTTTTGGTTCACTGCTGATCATGAGAGTGGTGCTGCTCATTGGCTCCATGTGCAGCGATGAGGCTTTTCCATTGGCTGCCTTTGGCTCTGTCTCCTCCACTGGAGCAGGTGTGGCCCTGGTGGGCGGCTCCAGGTAAAACTCCTCCGTGCTCTGCTGCTGCAGGTGCTTCAGGATCTCAGTGGACAACAGGTGGTCTTCACCTGTGCGTGTGTCTACAGCAACGACAGAATTCACCGTCAGTGCATGTATTGTCCTAGACAGTGTTTGTCAGTGTGGTCTGCACTAACTGGACTGTGGGCATGTTTTTTGTTAGATCGCACAAAGGGATCAGCAGAGGTAAATAACTCACAGCCTTGCTGTTCAAGGTCCACTGCTGTTAGGTAGGAAGAACAAGAAACAAAACTGCACATACACCTGTGAAGATTCTCATTCATCCAGGTCATGATAGGAAAGGTGTTCATTTATCTAGACTAACTGGACTTCTTTTTGAAGTTTTGAAGACATTTAAGTTCTCATACAAAATGTTTCAGTAGTTCTAAACTGGAGATGGGAATATCAGGAGATTTTCCCTGAACTGTGTGTGTGACTGAACTGTAGACAACACCCCTCATTATGTGAGGAACTACACCTCTAATCATGTGAGTATGCTTTCGTCAGGTAAGTGCTGAATATATTAGGACCCACCATGCCTGAAGGTGTACTGGTTTAACAGGCTCACCCATTGTGCATGAGTCTTGCATTAAGTAAGTGTGTAATGAGCTAGTTCACCTCCTAAAACAGTTTATCGTAAACTCATAATTCACCAAAAAAAGGAACAAAGAATGAGTTTAGTAATTATTATTTCTAAAATCGTAACATTAAAATTATGAGTTCACTGATCTTTTTACTTTCTGCCGCTGTATTTATAAGCATAATGTGGATTGATCAGCAAACACTCCATGTCTCACCATCCAGCAGAATGAGTCGGTAGCGGTTGCGGCACTCCAGTGAGTTCTCTAGAATATTCTGCAGGGTTGTATAGAAGAGAACGACCTGCTGGCGCCGATCGGAGAGCCCAAAGGCTGCACTACTCTCCTGAGACATCTGGTACAATGTCAATAAAGGGGTGGCCGACTCCAGGATGCATTTGTGAACCTACGGTTAGCATACGCACACACACACACACACACACACACACACACACACACACACAGCACAGGAAGTGGTGCAGTTTGTGCATGTGCATGCGTGAGTGGAAGAGAGGGAAGAGCAAGGAAATCCCCTAAAGTTCCCTGCCACATTAGTTGAAGGGAATTTCATCTGTATTTGATTATGACAGCATCCATCCAGTACCACTGGAGTCAGCAGCACACACTCATTCACACACACACACACAAAGATAGAGAGAGAGAGTCCATTCTCACCTGTCCATTTGAATCCCTTACGCTGTATATACTGTTCTTGTAGACCCTGTTTCGAATGCCGGCACGGTCTATCTCCAAAGGAGGCAAGCTGTCATGGAAACGGACCCTGGAGTCTTCGTCCTCAAGGCGCGCGGAGACTGAGGCACTGAGAGGCAGCAGGATGTGCAGACGGGGTGCCCACGGGGCTCTTAGGGCACCTTCTGCTGGATCTCTGGGTCTCTGCTCATTGTACTGCGCAACCCGAGCATCAAGTGCTATAAACACACGCTCACACACACACACACACACACAAACATAAACAGACACACACACAGGTGAGACTAGCATAGGTCAAAGACTCTTCATTTGCATTAAATTAGACATCACTACATTAATCACTTATTACTCAGGCTTTTTCTTTCAAATGAATGCATTTTCTAATTGCTTACCTTTTATTTTCTTGCATGTCTGTGTTTTAATGTTCACATTTTTATTTGCTTGTTTTGGAGTATGCTATGTTCTGAATAGAATTGAACGCACTCTTGATGGTCATTTCCTCTAGGCCGCTAGCCGTGCCAGCCAATGAGATTGTAAAACTGACGAAACACTACAATGGGCACCACAGCCGGCAGCGCCATAGCTCACCCCACAAGACAATTCTTTGTTGCAATAGTCTCACATTTTAACAGGCAGATATTTTTGATCCTGTCTCATGAAGACAACTCACAGGGAAGAACCAGCTTCAGGTAGCCCTGGTAAAAGGACCAGGCCAAGCCATGGGCCACATTCATGTGCCGTGACTCACAGATCTCTGAGATCTCCACTTCACTTGGAGCCTGATACACACAGAGAGAGAGAGAGAGAGAGAGAGAATACATCCTTTGTACAGCACCACCATTTGATTGTTATCTTTACTTTTGTGTTTCATCCACAGCACACAATATTCACATTGTTTTTTTATTTTTTTATTTTGTTACTTCACCTTTCTGCGCTCTAAATTATTTCTTGTCAAGAGGAGAGGCTTACAGTATATTGTGAAAGTGTGCCAGTGTGCAGTTATGTCACTGAAACTTCTCTGGAAAACTGCAAACATTTCCTGCATGGTTAACTACTAATGTAGAAAGAAGAAATGTGTTTCTACAGCATACAGTTTTACTGCAGCTAATACATAGCATAACAAAGACAATCTTCCACCAGTATCACTGCTATCACTTGTCCTCCCTTCTTTACAGCAAACAAAAATTTGACAAGGTGTGTGTGTGTGTGT
>JAGFZM010001674.1:61480-97994 GCA_017657215.1 Limnothrissa miodon | reverse complement strand
AAAGGGATGCATTCAGGTCACAGCTGTGCTAGCGCTCAGCGCTAACGTTCACCCCTCCCTCCTGCCCACCCTGCGACAGCCACCAGTGGTTCCGCACCACGCTACGGTACACTACGCCACACCACGCTGGACTGGCCCGATGCAAGGCGAGGCAAGTCAAGCTGAGTTGAGCTGAGCAAGACACACCTGTCTCCCATCCAACCCGGGCCTGTTCTGACCCGTCTCATCTTGCTGACGCCCATCTCACCTGGCCTATAACTCGCCACAATCCTCTTACCTGTCCAGTCCAGTCAATCCTCTTACCTGTCGGAGAACACCAAAGCTGCTGCTATCAACCCCAAACCCCAGCCACTGCCAGTCTGCAGATCACACACCTGTAACCTTCAGTTAACCCCCAAACCCAACGGCACACACACACACACACACACCCACACATACACACTTCTCAGGTGAAAAATACTTGATGGTTGGGACACAAAAGTGAGCACCCATCTCAACAGTACTGACACATCAGTGCTGTGCTGATCACAATCCCATAACATACATCTCAGAAGCTGGCATTAGTCAGCAAAACCGTTCCAGCCACTGTCATATGGAACAGGCTTCAAAGGCTTTTTAATGACATCAAAACATCTCAGCAGTCAGTGCAAAGAGAATGGATCATTATAAAGAGAACCGTTTCCAAAAATGATATCCTATTGAAAAACTAAGACATTTGCATAGCGGAATAGGATGGACTAAATGGTATCATATATTGCTGTCTAAATATCCCAGGCACCACTAACACTAAAAGGCAAACAAAATAGCTTTTCATTTTTTCTCCTTTGCTGTTTGTGATGATGGTATAATCCTATCCAAATAAGCCAAATCTAATACAGGACATTTATAGTTGCTTTTACCCTATACTTCACAAAAATATGTTCTCATCAGTGGCTTGACCTGTAGGTTAGACTAAGGCTGACAAACTGACACATAATATGATTTTATGCTTCTGTTGATTTTATTGATTGTGCTTATTGTTGTCAATTTGTTATTATTTTGGATTTCCATACTTCTGTTATTTACCATACAGGATTTTTTTTTTTTTTTTGTAAAACACAACATCATACATCAGAATATAAAATGCGCTATATAAACACCTTGCTTTTCCTTGTTTGGTAAAACAAGTGGGGAAACAAGATGCCATCTAGTCCCCTCACGCCCACATGACAGCCGGCTGTGACTCAGCAACAATCGTGGCTTTAGGGTTCCTCGTGGCCCCTTCTGCAGTGCACTAAAGGTTTTGTGTGCCTGTGGGGACCGCTAGTTGTAAATAGTTTCTTGCTCTCTTGGCAAAAAAAAAAAAAAAAAACCTCTCCACTGGGCGGATGGGGAATGTCGGCTTCTTTAGCGATGACTACTAAATGCAGATTTCCAACCCTCCATTGGAGTAAAAATCCGACATGTATGGGTTGCTCCATGAGTGAGAATGTGTGAGTTACAGATACAAACCACACTCAATAGCCCAGTACAGTTCAGTCATGTTAAAGCATCTGCCCTGCTAGTACCTGACCTACACATCAGGGACAATGTAGCACTTGGTGTGCTTGTATGTTTCAGGTACCATGTATGCATGTAGCAATGGAATTTCCCTGATAGACACTTTCCCAATTGTGTGTCCCATGGTCAAATACGCACAGACACAGACACACACACACACACACATCTAAACAAATCATAATCTGGTTACTCATATTCAGACACACTGAAAGTTGACAATGCTGTGCTGTATTTTTTTTTCTCTACTGACAATGTAAAAATATCTGAAGTCTTTTCACTTGATCATTATGTGGTGTGTTGTTCCATCAGGTGAATGACACCAAAATTAGAAGCATCCGTTTTGTTACTTTCTGTTCTGTTCTGTTCCCACCTCATTCCGTTCGACCCGGCCCAACCCAGTTCTCAGCTGACTCTGGCATGGAAGCGGTTGGGAGCAGAGCCTGTTCCGCTGGGACACCACAGTGACCCGTTAAAGAGATGGGCCCGGTCTCAGGGATGTCCTTGTCCCATCCCTCAAAGGGCTATCCTCTTGCACAAGCCGCTGTGGAGGAGCCACAGGCGAGCTACCCCAAGGGCCCACTGTGCAGCCTATTAAAGTGGAATGGTATCCCTGGTTGGATATGACGGCAGTAGATTGATCGAGTTAAAGGGGGAGGAGATGAAAAGACTGACAGACACACACACACACACATTCACTCTATATCATGCTCACAAACACACAGAAACATAGAAATAAACGACCACACACATTCTCTCAACTCATCCCTCCTTTCAGAATGACAATGGCACATGCGTACACACACACACACACACACAGAGACCTTCAAATGCCTTCCTATCCAGAGCTCTGTTCCTAGACCTCATTTACACATAGCTGGATATCTACACAAACATTTTAAGGTTGCTTTTATCATGTACTCATAGACAAAGGTTTCAGTCGCTGAAAATGGCCTGCTTTGTAAACAGCTTCATGTGTATATGAGGAAAACAGAGCATAGCATTGTGACGTGATGGTCCCTCCTCGGTTTTTAGATCTCTGTTTAGCTTTCTATTAATTTGACATGTTTTTGACAGCCTCCCGTGGCTGTTTTTGAGCAACGTGTGAAAGTATTATTTTTTGATGCAGAAAAGAGAATATACCTGTTTTCATAAATATCCCAATATGTGTAAAAGTAGTTGGTGGATGAGAGTGTGGAAGAAGCCTGAACTTTCACCCACAAAACAAAACAGTTACATGACATATTCACTCACACACACACACACTAGCACATATTTACATAAGCTCTAGATTTCATATAAGCACTCTGGAGGCTCACAATATGCACGTTATGGTACAGTACACAAAAACTGAGAATACAGATAAATGCGTACACAGATAAATGCAAAAACAACCACACATACACACAAACACAAACACATACAGTACAAGCACAGTGCAAAGCCCAGCACAGAGCCAGTCTAACTCACTGCAGAGCACCATGTGATGCAGAGGACCAGCAGGAGAGAAAGTAGGACAGAAGACTCAAAAGATATGAGGAGACGAAGGAGAAGAGAGGAGTGAGTGAGGAGGTGGAGAGAGAAAGAGAGAAGAGAGGCAGAAACAAAGAGATGACAGAAAACGAGAAGAGAGATTAAGGAGTAGAGAGAAGTGAGAAACAGAGATAAAAGATAAATGAAAATGGGAAAGAGAAAAATAAGAGTAAACAAATCTAGTGAGAGGAGAGAGAGCGTAAGAGGAGGAAAGAGAAGAGAAAAGAGGGGAGATGAAAGGAGAGAAGAGACACAAGGAGCTGAGAGCAGAAAGGAGGAGTTTGGATTCAACATTCTATAAACTTCATCTGCACAGGTTGACAGGAAGGAGGAAAGACCATATCCAAGCCCTCTACCAAATGTCCATTCTCTTCATGTTCAAGTCATGTGAGGAGGAGAAATGGTGAGAAGAGGATACTGCCATAAGTGCATATGGGAGTTCCCATTGACCACACACACACTAACCTACACTGAAATAATAAAAAAAACACCCAACACACATATGCATGCAAATACACACACACACACACACACACACACACTACACAGCTCCAAGCTTTCCCTACAACAGATGGCTGCCTGAAATCTCAAGCTTTAAGTGGGTTATTTGTTATATCCTTTGCTACTGTAGAAACACACAGATTTACATGTGTTTCTCTACATGTATGTATGTGTGTTGGGGTGGTTATTGTTTTGATTTTATCAGAACTAATACCACTCATGCCATGTCAATAACATAAGGATGATCATTCACAAAGGTTTATAGAATAATAGTAAATGGTACATGGACATGGACCCATGGACTTTACAATGTATGCCTCACAATACAAACAAAGGCCTATGCCTCATACGTCATAGTGGATAGGCCTAGTATTCAGATTCTGATTCTATATGTCTAAATTCTTAAAAGATTTATTTCAATTAGCCCCTGACATTAACCGTCATAGGCTAGCATTAGGAGTTTGTTGCTGGTTCACTTGACTGGATTGTAGAGCTATAAATGTAGGCAGCTTGATCTGATGCTAACAAAATCAGCAATACAACACTATTAATGATGCTTGTTCTTACTTTCATGTGCAAGCATGTTTTTTAGTAGCATCAGATCAGGTTTGAAGATTTTCCCCAAAATGCAAAATGAGAACCAGAACGTTTGTTTTCTGGGGTCTTGCACTAATCTGCTTATTGTATATTATCACCAGTGGAGTAGCTCACAGTAAATGCAAGTGGAGGAGAAAGGGAAAGAAGTCTGCACGACAAAACAAAATGGACAGACACAATGAAATAGAGGCAAGGAGCGATGGAGAGAGAAAGAAGAAATCCATACATCAATAGTAAAGATATGGAAAAGACAGGAAATATAGAGGGACAGAGAGAAGCAGAGAGAGGGAAACAGAAGGGAGTTGAGAGAGGAGATGTAGTGGAAGAGAGGACAGAGTAAGAGTGAGAAAGAGTGGAGGGGGGGCATGCAGAAGAGGACATGCGTGTGAAAACAGCACATGCTGTGACCTAGATCTCCTCTCTCTCCTCTGCTCAACCCTCCTTCCATCCATCTCTCGGTCTTTCTTTCTCCCTCTCTTCCATCCTTCTTTCAACCCTTTCTTCTCCCTCTCCCCCCTTTCTTTAGACTCTCTTCTCCTTGACACTCCTTCCATTTATAGTTTGGTCTTTCCTTGTCCCTCTCTCCCCTCTCTAACTCTTTTCCATCCCTCTTTCAATCTGTCATTCTCCCTCATTCTCTAGGCTCTCCTCTCCCCACAACATTTTTACCAACTCTCTCTCTCTCTCTCTCCCCCTAATTCTTGACTCTGTCTCTCTTCCGCCCCCTCCTCTTTTATTCCTTGTTTCTTTCCTTTCAATGCTCTCTTTTTCTTTCTCTTCCTCTGTTTCTCTACTCTTTCCTCCATATTTCTCCTTCTCACTCTGTTTTGCCTGTTCTTCTCTGTTCCTCTCCCTCTTTTCTTCTTTTTTCTCCACCCATTTCTCTGAATCCTACTTTCTTTCTCACTCTCTCTCCTCTTCCCTCTTTCTCTTCTTTGCTCTGTGCTGTTCTACCACTCTTTGATGGAGGGATTTTTAAAGGCCTGTTTGAAGTCTTGCAATTAATGCATGCTTCTCACATGAAGGGCCATCTGCAGACACATACACACACGCGCAAACACAGCCAGCTAGATAGTCGTAAAAAGAGACAGGCACTCTGATCGTTGGGTAAACAAACAGGTAAGCAGACAGGAAGACATTGACATGAACAAATGAAATATCTCCATGGTAGCATGGAAATGGCCTCATTATAGACTTCTGAGCCTCCCTCTTTCTCATTCTCTCTTTCTCCGTTTCTCAATCTTCCCCTTGCTCTCACCCTCTTTCCCTCTGCTCACTCCTGCTTTCTCCACGGTGTCTCTACCTCTCATTCCCTTTCTTTTTTCAAGCTGCCCCCCCCCTCATTGTCTTTCTCCTTGTCTTACCATTTTCACCCTTTGCACAGTGATAAAAAGAGGCTAAATGTGTACCTCTCCTTTCCAGTGGCCCCTTTCCACAGGGTATAGGCATCACACACACACACACACATACCACACAGCTTTTATATTTTTTGAGCTTAAAAGTTCAAAATGAAATGGTGTCACAAAACATACACTAAAACTATATAATTATCAGACAACTCTAAATCCAAAGCTGTGGGATTCAGTAGCTGTAGTGGTCAGTAGTTCAATTGCTAACTAGTAGTGTCTATAGTAGCTGCAGTGGCAGTAGTTTAGTTGTAACTGTAGAAATCAGTAGTGTAGTCAGTAGCTTTAGTCATAGTTAAATCAGTATGTGTGCGTAGCTTAGTAAGTAGGGGTACACATCAGTGGGCCTAGTCCAGTTAGTAGCTGTAGTAGTTGGTAGTTCAAGTAGTAGCTGTATTCAGAAAAAAAATATATAATCCAAAGAGGGACCATTAAGAGGCCTACTCTCCTTTCATCCACATGTAAATATAAAAGTTTTTAGATATCTCCACCCACAGATTTTTACAAGGTAGCCAGCTTCACAAAACCATCTCCTCATACACGCAGCAAACAGCACATTCATGGTCCGTACCCATTACTGTGCGTTTGTGGTGTGTTTGTGTAGTTTTAAGGCACAGCTTCACACACAGACATAAGCACGCCTCTCATTCCCTATCCTATACTGTAGGTTTGGTTTGTGAGGTTTGTTTAGTGACTCTACATGGAATTGCTTTCTCTGCCCAAGGTACTGATGATTCAGTTTTTACAAGTAAAAGTTTTCCAAGGTGGTACTACAAAGCAAATGGCCATTTGTAGATTGTGTTTATACAGCCCATCTAGCCTGTCTTTGGAAAATGATTGTTCTTCTGAGTTGTAAGTTATTTCGTTTTCTGCTTTCAGCTGCACCTTCCATAAGAGTTTGGTGTCGCCTCCTCATGACATTTTTTTTTTACAAAATGTTGTGTGTTAAAGAATTTTGTACCCATTCAGTATGTAGCTCTAAAGTGCAATGGCATTTGTACAATTACAAAGCAAGATATTGAGTGGGTAATTACAAGCTATGCTTCAAATTTTGATTGGTGTGTAACATAGTAAACATTTTTAAGGTGCAGTTTACAGATTTCTTAAATGAACACCTTTGGAGGAGATCACATTCAGTTTCCAGTTCTTCAGTCTCAGACACACACACACACACACACACACACACACACACACACACACAAACACACTTCATTTGCACAGATTTCAGTGTAAATTTTACAACTGATCACTTTTGAGAACAGGTGTTTGTTAAATGACAAGCCTGACACAAAACTGACTATATCAGTTTTTTTGTGCATTCATTCGTCTCATGCCCAATAACTTTTTCTTATACATTTCACTCAGTAAAAAGTCCTGCCTACCCCAAACACCTCCCACAAACCAGCCCTGACATAAAAGTAAAAGTTCAGAGGACTGTGTGGGATGGGCGCTGATAAAACCATTCCAAGGGCTACAGACTGACAGGGCTCCCACTCAGAGAGTGTACATGTGTGTGTAAGTGTGTACATGTGTGTGTGTGTGCTGGTTCCTGTGAGGACACCAGACTCTGTATGAGGAAGCCATTTAATACAGCCTCTGTGCTCACACCTCCTCCTAATGTGCGTGCACACACACACACACATACAAATGCGCACAGAAGCTGAGGCAAGTACTCAAACACAAACACACAAACCTAGCTCCACATACACTGTGCTGCCATATAGCCTAACTATTACTAGCAAACAGAATCATTCATATTTTGTGTGTAAAAAGAGAGGGTGGGATTGTTTCTGTGTGTGAGAATTGAGAGGGAGTGGGTGTGTTTTTGTGTGATGGTGTGTGTGTTGGGGGTGGGTGGGAAGAGGGTGTTTCTGCTAGAGGCACAGCCTGGGGCGTTGTGTGTGTGTGTGTGTGTGTATGTGAGTGTGTGTGTACAACTTCTATATCTATATTCACTTTTATGCCACAACCATCAAATGTTTTAACTTGAAAACTGTGGGTAGTGTGTGTGATTTCAAGACAGAGAGAAAGAATGTATTTGTGTTTGCCTGCCTTCATGTTCAATTCAATTCTTATCCCATATAGACAGATTAATAGCAAATCCTAGGCACCCCTCCCACACACACACACAGTATATAGATAAACACTTACTCACACACCTACACAGCTTTAGATACAGCACACTCTCACACACACACACACGCACGCACGCACACACAGACACACACACACACACACACACCTATCAAAAATACACATGTACAGCATTGACCTATAAACTACACATCTTACACTAACCTTCTGGTATTAGACCAGTGGATCTTCAAAAGTATAGTGCTAAATGGACGCTACTGCACGCATTCCCTTTCAATTTCAATTTCCAAATCACAACCACTACAGTGTTGACACCATCAAATATATAACACGCCCACACTGGTAAATCGGCATCGCTATCAGCTACTCTAGACATTCTAGACTCTAAGATAACACACCTTTTGTTTTTATAAATCTGCCTCCTTACCTTAACTTTTGCCTCAATATGGGCACCATTAACCATCGACCTCGACACGGATGCAACTGCTTTGAGGTGACTGAAACTCTGTGTGTCCGCAAAAGAAGGAAGGCAACAGTGCTGTGCCTACAGTATTCCCTGTGCCCCCATTTACCCTCCACTTATCCTACAACTCTCAAACACTTAACCTACCTGTGTGTGTGTGTGTGTGTGTGTGTGTGTGAGAGAGAGAGAGAGAGAGAGAGAGAGAGAGAGAGAGAGAGAGTACCAGCTGACATTGATATGGCAGGCAAATGTACAGTACACTATAAACTTCTAATCCAAAATTAACATATTTAGTATCTGTCTCATATAAGTCTGTGTACTCAATCAGTCTACCAGCAATCTATCTATTACAGGTAATCCAAAGGGAAAGCCTTTGGATCATAGACTAGTGCATGTATTCAGTTATGCTTATAATAGTGCTCTATCCAGTACATGTGGATTTGGAAAGGGGCACCAGCCTAGAGAGCTTTTGGCAAAATTGCATTGCATTAATCAGGCTATGAGGCGGGCTAATGTGCTGTTTTTCAGCAGAGCCCTCGCTGTGTGCAGCCACTGCAGGAAGGCCTAGTTATAATTGCTGTAGATATAGCAATTGAGTTTTCTCTCTCTCTCTCTCTCTCTCTCTCTATATATATATATATATATATATATATATATATATATATATATATATGTACTGTATGTGTGTGTTCGTGTCTGTGTGTGTGTGGGTGTGTGTGTATGAGAGAGAGAGAGAGAGAGAGAGAGAAACATACAGTACAGTACACTCCACAGCAGACGCCCTAGAGGTAAAGCCAGTGAACCTTTACATTGTGATAGTAGAGAACCCCTAACACCTACAGTATTTTCTGACTTCCAGGCTTTTCCCATTCCACACATGTTGTTGTTCCTGCTCTTGTTCCTAGCTATGTCCCAGCCATTGCTGATGACCTGGAACACAATCAGTTATGTCACTCTGGTAGAATAATCACTTGAGAACCATCCAATTTAAAATGTATTACTGTGATGATTTTTCCTCCTTTAAATGCCAGGAGACTATTCTAGATTTACACTATTTTCAGATGTACAACCATGTACAAAGGTACATAAAAAAAGGTCACTCAAACAGATGTACAAATGTGATAGAAAATTTAATGAAATATGCAGAGAGTATGTTCTGCACTCCGATCAGTGGCAAGTCAGGAAATCACCTTTCCACGGTTTGAGGGTAAAGGTTCTCTATGAGATTGCACTCAAACACTGCCATTTCCCTCATTCTCTCTTAAATGTAGAGCCAAGGGAGGTAATTCCACTGTTTGAACAAGAACAAATGACACCAAGCTGGCAAAATCTCAATCCATTTACAGAGGCTGCACCTTTGTCAGCATCACCATAGCAACCATGGAGCACCAATAAAACATATAGCCTGTGTCCATATAACCAACTATCCATCTGGTTATGTGCAGCCTTCTCTCTCTGCTCTCATCTTTTTGCTCATGCTATCCATGCCATATGTGATTCAAGTCATAAGGCTGACTTTCTTATGTGAACGTATGGCAACCCATTCACCCTCCCACTTCCCGACTAGTTCACTGCTTCAAGTCCCGCCTCTGACAGCCAAATGATGACTGTTTTAGCTACTGATTTTGTTTAATATGAGTACACCCCCACTCCCCCCGTCTTTGCCCATGGATGACTGAGCTTTGCTAAGATTTCCTTTGCTGCGGATACAATTCAAGTACAAGATTCCTTCCCACAAAGCCTTCCCCACCTGTCCTGTTGCCATTCTTTCTCGTAAACATTCTCTGCAGCAGTAGACTAACAATTCGTATGGATCATCACACGTAGTCAATATCTAATAAGCCATATTGTGCAGCTCTCGACCAACCGCCCACACAGACGACTATATCCGTATATACAAACACAATATTCTATACCCGAGTGATGCAGCATTTCAACCTCTCATTGACGCCTCGCAGCCAGCAGTGCAATATGCTGATACGCAAGCGGGCATTTCCAAACTCCATTTTGTCTTTGGTTGTCGGTGAGGCAGACAAGATTCCGGAGACAAACGCGCTCCGCCTGGAAGTGCGCGACTTGGCGTCAGATTCGAGCAGATGCGCACTTCTTCCGCAGGCGTAAACCAGACCTACACAAACTAGTCTCTAAAATGATATTTGCCCCTTCCACCACACGTTTGAATCAAAGGCTTTTTCGCTTTGTTTGATGTCACTGGAGTTTACACAGGTCAGACTAAAACATTAATCTGGCCAATTACTCAGAAACGATAGTATAAGATGCCAGTGCCAGGTCGTCACTTGTCGGCGTTTCTCGAAACAAGTCTACTGAAAACATGTAATATTCTTGAATAGCCTGATAGCTATCACTTAAGCTAATCTTTCTGATATTGTATGAGCTAATCTTCCAATGTCACCATCATTAGAGTACATTTTATCTCGAAAATCAGCCAATATCACACAGCATCCTCTCGGTTACTCAGTGTGCACGTCAAGCGCCGATGCGTTTCATCTCGTGCATCACATTATTTAGGTCTAAAATCGATACAAATAGACAAGTCAGATTGCCAATTGGCTCTAGTATCTTATAATTCATATACGGCATTAAGACAATAATCATACAAACATTATAAATCATATGTCTCTCTACCTTTAAGTCGTCCTTTCGCTGTCATGGTCAAACTGCCAAAAAATAGCCTATTTCATTGGAACGAGATGCTAATCTCTCTCTCTCCCCCCCTCTCTCTCTCGCTCCCTCTCTGGGATTCTGTAACAGTGCACGTATTCACCAGCAGGCGCATGCACAGCTCGCGCGATGCGCTCGAGAGATGCTGCTGCATCACCAGGTCTCGCGCAGTGGCCGCGCGGAGACATCCCAATGAGCCCGTAGCAACTCGGCATCCCTCCGGCACTCAAGCCACACTAAGCCTGTGCTACGACTCAAAGCGCACCTGTCCAAATTCAGTTCTCGAAGAATAATAGCAGACCTGAACAGAACAAGAGGTCTAATATGAATCCTGTGAAATATAAGGGGAAAGTATTGTGTAGCGTGACATATCCATCTCATTCTGGCAAATAAATGTGATCTCTCAATCTTACTCGAATATTATCAGAGAACACAACTACAGCCAGACAACCCCCCCTCGAATAGAATTAGAATGGAGATAAACTGTTTTGTGAGAAAAACGCGCAAGCGTTTCTGTAGGCATGCCAACGAGGAGAGCTACAGATAGCACCTACATTTGATCACCCGGTCGGTCGGGTTGAGCCCTATGTCGGTGTTGGACATCTTCATGGGCAGTTGCTGACTACAAGGCGAGTGTTTGTCTCCGTCCCGGGATAGAGTTCTGTCTTCGCAGGGGCGAGGGCTGCGTTGGCTGCAGCAGCCGCATCACTTGGTGCGTCTCCGCGTTCCACTGACGGGGCTTTGATGGGGGAAGGTCTGCCGCAGTTTACCCGGGGAGAGTGTGTTGACGCCGGGATGCTGTTGTCTGCAGGAGTGCCTGTGGGGGTGGTGTGTGTGTGTGTGTGTGGGGGGGGGGGGTTAACGGTGGTGGGAGCGGAGGGGGTGGAGGGGTGTTCCGCTTAGGCTACTTCAGGTTCTCCTCCTAGCGTTGTCTGCACCACCCTGACATGGCGAAGGCAGGAACTCCCACGCACACGCTGACAGGGCAGCCTCATACCGCCATCCGGTGGAGACACGACAAGGGCTGTCGGGGTTTCCCTAGGAACGCGCACGCGCCCCATCCATAACCCAGCACCTCGGGGGTGATGCTTGTGTGATGCCCTCGATGCTTGTCAGCGGGATGCTCTAGATTAACGGTGCATAGACAACGGGAATAAGTCAACCTGGCTTTAAATCAGTCACCAGAGACAAAGTGGGATAGTTTTTTTTTCTATAAAAGCTATAGCCTACCTTTGATTCGTTGTGAACCTAAATAATTAAATTAGCCTAGAACATACATTTAATTTTAAAATGAGTTTTAAATGTTCCGTTGCCTCTGTAATTTGAAATTCATTTTATTAGGATAGCCTCTTGAGATGTACCATCTCGTTTTCAAGAGGGTCCTGGACAGGAGTATCCAAAACATTGTAAAGATGTAGCTATGTAGGTGAGTGTGGATCTATATGCGTGCTGGTAAAATCATGGAAGAGCATGGAAGAGCACTGCTCTTTGATCTAGCCTACTGGGTAATATTTCAGGCCCACATGTTAAATAGATAAGCTGAAGAAAAGATGGTTTACCAAAATTAAGGCAGAGACAATTATTTTGGAGAATCTTGCCCTATTCGCCAATATGTCGCCGTGATCTATCATAATCTGAAATTAATTTGAAAACCATCAGCCCGATTTGATAATATTTCAAAACAGATATTCTAAGATTCATTATCTGTCTACACTGAAAGCTAAAACAGTCTATTGCGTAGCCTGCTTCTCTATCAAAATACACTTGCAATCCATGTTTAAAAATCTATGCGCTATGCGCTCAAAACAGGAATGACGGCGTTTTCAACAGCGCAAGTATGAAGTCTCATCAAATATCGCGATAAAACATCTAAGTCAACGCATATCCTTCCGCGCTTATTAAACTTCCTCTCTTCCGATGAATTCTAATGGCCTGTGGCCAGTGCTCGATATGATTGCCTCAAACTAAAGGAACTGCGCAGGTCACTTGACCTAAATAAATATGTCATAAGATTCAGTGTTATTATTGAAAACTGTTTCAACATAATTCAACAGTGCTAAATGACCATTGTTGGCACCGAGCAGTGCAACAGGAACACATAGCTTAGGGTGTAGCCATTTTGGCTCAGAGTACTTAAAATTGCGCTTTCATCGTCCATTATGGCGCTAACGCAGTTTTGGTTGCATAGTATTCTATAGCACTGGATAGCAGTAGAAGTCGGCGCGCAACCACGCAAGCTGATGCGCATGTCGGCGGAAGGCTCTCATTAGAGCAGTGCAAAGTGAGTGATCTGGTAGCCGCTGCTGCAGGAGGAAGGATCGCGGTTCTACCCGTACTACCTTTCAGTTTCGCCTTAAAATTACATCAACCGGTTTTGCCGGACAGATAGCGTTATATCGTGTGTTATCCCAAGGTATTGATTGTGACACATTTGTGAGCACTGGTCTCCAGCTATAGAGAACAGCCGCCATTTTAACCGAGTATAACACGTTTTCGGTGACAGCAGCACAAGCACAACAATGGCTCTGAAAAGAATTCACAAGGTAAGAAGGAAGTCAGCGAGTGCCGTCGTGGGCCTGCTGTTTCGCACTTGAAATTTCGATCGGGGTATTAGAACTGGGCCCCTGATCATGTATGTTCGTCATTTTAAACAGAAACAAACGCCCTTTCTACAAATCCATCGTCTTTACCGTTGTAACCCCGGAGACTGCTGTAGTAGGATGACAGTGTAGCATTGCGCCTTGGAGCGCTAATGTTAAGTTTAGCTAGCTGTGTGTACAGTTTGATGCTTTCAGTTCAGCGTTTTGGGCCCGCTATCTTATCAGTCCAATACACCTCACACAAGTATCTGTACCGTTTACCCTTTGTATGTGATGTGATTTACATTTGTGTCCATAGAATAGTTACGTTGAATATGTTATTCAAGGTGTTAATGCCATGTTACACCATTATTTGCAAACGGCTGTTGTCGGCTGCTAAGAAAGCTGGCTAACGCTACAAGGCTCAGCTATGCGTTGAACTTGGATGGTGGCTAACTAGCTAAATGTTAAAAAGGGTTACTGTCCATCTTTCTTATTTACATCCTGGCGTGGTGCTAATTTCAGGAAATGTAGCTTCCTAGTAAAGTAATGTCTGATTGCTGTTCGAATATAAGGATGCCTGAAGATGGGTGCCAAATATTAGCCACCGAGGGCCGTATACGTAGCTTGTCGGCTAAGTAACGTGTGTCGTACGCTAATGGTGGCATTCAAACAGAAAACATTTATAAATCAGTGGCTGTACCTTGGTTTCTCGTTGTTGTTACTTTAACTGTATCACTAATAAAACAATGTGTCGACTATTTAGTTCAAGATTTTTCAGCTGCACAAACATTTGAGACAGCATAGCCGGGTATAGATTTAGCAATCTAGCTAACTGAGCACACGTCTATGACGTTACACTGAACTTATATCACAGCTCGCAGCCGTTAACAAGAAGACATAGTGAGCTTAACGTTACGACCATTTTACGCAGAAATTTTCGTTTTCTGCTGCCGGAACTCTGATCGACCAGTGAGAATTCCTACCCTCTACCCTTTCATTTAAGGGTGCGTAGCGCTATCCTTTGACTTTCACTTCTCAAACGTAGAGCTCATTAACATCCTCGTTATCATGCCTAAGTTAAAGTGTCATTTGATCAGTGAAACACACTATCCTTATCCGCTTGTGTGTAGTAGGACCGTTAACGTCATCGTTTACAGGTGTTGAAAGAACGAGGTCCTCAAACTAAATAAATTCAGTGTTTACAACCGAATAGCTCCACATGGCATGGGCTGTCAAGGAAATCTATATGTACAAGTGCAGTGCAAATTGATTTGAATTATCTCATAGGAGAGGTTCAAGGTGGTCTTGGGCTATTTCCCACGTGAGAACACAGTATTCAAAGGGAAAGGAGATTTGCTGTTTTTCCACCACTGGATTTCACCACAGTAATGCAATCTGTTGGATATAGGTAATTTAGTTCCACCCATTTGTCTTTGGTTTAAAAAGGCTAGGTGATGTGTTTGAATACAGCAAAATGGCTCGCTTTCACCCATATGCATCAGTTCTGCCTACTATGTGCATCTCTCATGTCATTCTCCCCTTTACAGGAGTTGAATGACTTGGCTCGTGACCCTCCTGCTCAGTGCTCAGCCGGACCAGTAGGCGATGACAGTAGGTGTCAGGCAGCCATGGCTGTCATCAATTTGCATGTGAATCAATCTGTTATCCTGCAGCATACCTGCTGTCCAGATGAGATCATAATTCCTTCTGCCAGGACAGATTTCATGAAAAGTTGTTTTTGGTCTTTTGGGCTTAAGTGGTTGGAACTCGATCATACTTATATTGTTTCATTTCATTTGTGGAGCCTCTTATATAACAATTTTTTTGAAGAACAATTGACTAACTACACCATTCGCTTGCCATCCACTTCCACTTACCTTTGAAATCACAGAAATTTCTAAATAATATGAATAAATAGGCCTAGACATTCACTCTTGGTGTGTCATCATGTAAGGTGGGATTTGTTGTGGGTATTGTTTGCTTCACTCTGGTAAAGTTTACATCACACATTCTTCATAGACAGGGTGACATTTTTGATAGACTCAAGCCTGTTTTTATCTTGTATTAGTGATTTATTTTACATGGAATTGCTCATTTTTTATAGAATTGTTGAAACATGTCTTGAAGGGGTTGGAAAAAAGACATTTCGAATCAATCAATAGCCCTGTTGATCAAAAACACTGAGTGCTGTCTTTAGAAAAAGAACTAGAAAATTTGACACAACATAGACCAAATACTGAACCGACAGTTATCATTAATTCCGTTGAGGCAGACTGAAAGTATCTGTGTCCTAATTCACATTTCAGTTTATGTTGAATCACATTTTCTTGTTTTATTTTCTGTGACCAGTTTTCTTCTTTTGAATTATAGAGAAATCCAATTGTTCTACTTTTACTAAGATGAGATGAATAACTAGTTAGAAACTTGATGTGTATATCCGTTTTGATGACTTGATGATCTGTCCGCTGAATGTGGTGAAATGAGACTTGTGATGTTGTGCTGTGTCATATTGGAAATATTTGTAATTGTGCTATTAACTGTAGGCCTACAGGGCAAATTGCTTAAAAACGTGTACTATTTGTTGTTTAATTTGTCTGCATGTGTGTGGAATGAACATTTTGTAAGGTTTACTTTCACTCTTAGTTTTTGGTTGTTGAGGAACTGGTGTAAATATTAGTGCTTGTCATTTTAGACATTTGACATTTTGGCCTATTCATAGCTGTTTGTTGACATTTGTGGCAGTGTTTATTTGCATTGCAAACATGTTTGTGAAATAGGCGCATCACAAAGATTACTATCTTGTTTTAGTGTTGACTTAGGTCCTTGTGTTTTATCATTAGACCTAGGTCTGACAACTAGTGGATTATCTGAATCAAATTCCTAATCTGTGTGTCTTCCAGTTTCATCTGTTGTTGTGACACACCAGGGTGGGAGCTGTAAAAGAATGCCCCCCCCCCAACCCTCCTCAACTGTCACCATGGTGATACAGTTATCATTGTGACTGAGGGGCCCCTATTGCCAAAAACGGTGTTGTGTTGGTGGGATGATGACCCATCATAACACTTGAGTTGTTCAAGGAAATGTTGCTACTTCCTACCGAACACCTGGGGTTATTACAAGCACGTGGCTGTGTAATGCCACTCCTTTTGACGTTTGAGCAAGGTGAGTGGCAAACCTCCTGAAAGGGCAACGCCATGGCTTTTGTTTCTAAGACAAATAAAGACATAGGTTGTCATATTAGGAGGATTGCCACTTCCTTAACTTACCCAGGTTTGTTATTAAATCACAGAGCCTGACCCACTGTGGTCTGAAAGGTTTGTGTTTGTCAGGTAAACATGCAGCCCCCCCTCCTCAAATGTGTAGGCGAGCCATTTGCAGTTAACTCATGCTGCAGCAGTGCAAATTTCACAGCTCTTACCTGGAAACCGCAAAAGTCTGCACAATCTGTTGTTGTCAGCTTTGTAGAGAAAAAATGTAATGATGGTGAATTTGTTCTTTTTGCCATACACCATTATGAGTGTATATATAATCTGTCCATGCTGACTTTCATCTAATGAGTCTCTCATCTAATTTGTTTCTTTTGTTTTCCTCTTCAGTGTTTCATTGGCAGGCAACAATAATGGGACCAGTAAGTACAAGATGGTAACTATTCATACATGATTGTGTGTAGTGTGTGGTCTGTGGTTCGGAATAACTAACAATTATTTATATTCTATACAGAATGACAGTCCTTACCAGGGTGGAGTGTTTTTCCTCACTATTCACTTCCCCACAGACTATCCCTTCAAACCGCCAAAGGTGAGGCTTTGGGTAGTTTTGGTAATGGTGTCAATAGATTATGTCCATAAAAGTTGGCCTCTACGTTGGTGGAAGTGGATTCTGGTAGGTGTAGGCTAGTCTTTTAGTTTTGGTCATCTTGGGAGGAGGATGATGGCTGAGCTAAGCCCATGTAGGATACAACAATCAACCATTAATGAGTTATTTATTTTTTTTACTCTGTACATTATTGAAATCCCATTGAAATGTGTGACCAAACCAAGCACAAAGCAGCCGTTATAGCACATACACATCGCTGTACTAAACCAGGCCTCACTATAGAATTGAATCCTGGATGACTCTTGTGTATCGTCAAGATTTGTTCGTTTTGTTTCTTTCTCTCCTTTTTCTGAGCGGGGCTATGTGTTGATCTCTCTGGGCGTCTTTCCTACTGCCGTAGCTAGCAACTTTGGAGGCTGAAATGCAGTGTAATCGCAACCAAAGTTGGCTAACTAGGTGCCAACTGTGAAACAAAGTGTGAAATTGTACATATATATTGTTTCCATATTAAGCCAGTCAGAATTTTTGTTAGACCTTCTGTTGTAGTATCAAAGGCTGATATCAAGCTTAAAGAGCGTTATTGGCATTATGTGGTAGCATTATGGTGTGATATGAAGCTGCTCTGTATTGAAGGCAGTTACCGAGCCATTCTACGTTGTTGAAGTCACAAGTCCAGACGAGTGTCCAGAGTTTTGACAGAGGGCAGTCTAATAGTTTAAGGACTAAGGGAATATCCAGTGGTCTGATACAGTGCAGTCTAATAGTTTAAGGACTTAGAGAATGGTGTATGACCTATTGCTGGTAGATCTTCAATCGAAATATGAATTTGCAAAAAGTTTTGTACAAGGCACCTTCTGTCATTGTTATGTCATTCAATTGCTATTGCAGTGCAGTCTCTACACTGTACATTCAATCAGCAGCTGTTGATCTCTTCCTTTCTCTCTCTGTTCTTTTCTTTTGTTTTCCTTCTTTATCTGCTGTTTTTTTTCTCCCTTTTTTTACCACATGTTGTTGTCATCTTGCGCATGGGCAGGTTGCATTCACCACAAGAATCTACCACCCGAATATCAACAGCAACGGAAGCATCTGTCTCGACATTCTGAGGTCACAGTGGTCCCCCGCCCTCACCATCTCCAAAGGTATAGCACATTGAAACACAAGAACATGTATGCGTGCCTTCAATGCAGACCTGCACTCATGCATGAGTAGTATGCTGCACTCATACCTGTGTGTGTGTGTGTGTGTGTGGCGCGCACTGGCAAACGTGTATTTCTGGTTGAGTTGAAGAATGTGGCATGTACAGGACATGCACAGGTTGTTGCACATGTGCCCTGCTCGAATCTCTCGCTGCCTGCCATATAACGCACACACTAGATTGCACTTGTGTTTAGTTTGAGGATTTATGTAATGTCAGTATGGCATTTGTACATTTGCTCCCACATGAGCTGTGTAGTTGAGTTACAAGACAAGTGCTTCAAATCAAATGGGTTAAAAAAAAAAAAACTTAAATGTGTTTGTTCCTATGTATGTGTGCATGTAAGATTGCACAACACAAAAAAGCGGTCCTGTCCCGTCGCTCTTCCCCCCCCCCCCCCCCGCCAGAATAGTTTGCAACATAATGCTAGTGGCAGCGTGCTTAACATGACTGCCTAAGCCATATTTGAAGAGCATAAGTCACCTCTTTCTCAATATGAGAGAGTGTAGTATGGTGAATAAAAAAGGTCAGTCAATTCCCACTTTCTCTTGTATGCGCTGGCTTTCAGTTCCGCCTAGTATTTTCACCACTCCTGGACGATGGTAACTCTTTGACACATAAGCACATAATCCAATATGTTTTGAATATGTTTGCATAAAATCGACAATCTGATCTTGTAATTTAACAGGATGGTGAATTTGGGACCTAGTTTGGACCCTAGAGCTAATCTTTCAACTTTGAGATTCTGAATTGAGTTTGAGTCATGCTTCAATGTTATCATTTGCATACTAAAGCGTGACTCACGAAGTCTAGACATAAAATAGGCTCTTCACGCAGATATATTTGTACGTAAACTTTGTATCCATAAGATGTTGGTCTCATTTGCAGTAATTTTATAAACTACAGTAGTACCATTAAATGACTAAGCAAAGGAAGTGCACATTGTCTTAGATGTGAAAGTTATAAGAAGCTTATATTGGTACCACAGAGGGTGTTTGTGTGTGTCATTAATTGCCCACAAACCCATAAAAGGAATATGCTTAGTTTAGTTTCATGTTTTTTAGGTGATGGTGAGCTGAAAAAAAAAATATTTAAAGACTATGGGAATGTTACATGGCATGAGGCAAGCTGTGACCCCATGCTCTGTGTATTTTTTCTACACTATAGTGCTTTACCAGTTGCACCCACCATTATTCAGTGCTTCCAACTCGCCTCAAGCCCAGCACACCAAAGGCAGTGCATGTGCACCAAGCTGATGGTCAGATGGCCTTAGGCCCTCTGCCATGCGTCTTTGGCACAAATTTGAACAGGGCAGCTCTGTCGATATCAACACAACTCTGCCAGCTCGGTTATGACCAAACTGGCAACAGAGCCATTGGGAGCCATGTCAGTGTTTTGTTAATCCTTAAAGTCTGCCAGTTGTGCATGTGCTGGGGCCTGGAAAAGTCTGAGAATATACCCAATTTATTTGAATGTCTCGAGTTTGATGTGGGATAATGCTAACGTTTTTTTGGTGGTGTGAAGAAATTTCACTGTAGGCTAGCATAGGTTATTAGTTTGATTGATCCCCTATAAGTCTGTTACCTGGCTGTGAGGAGCAGGAATGTGTAGTGTGTAGTCTTATTTCAGTGTGGGTTGTAAAAAAAAAATGATGTGTGTTCATTCCTGAGTGTGTGTGTGTCTGTCTGACTGGTGTCCTATGTACATATATGTGAGTGCTAAAACTACTCTTCCCCCTCCACAGTTCTCCTTTCTATCTGCTCTCTGCTGTGTGACCCAAACCCAGATGACCCTCTCGTACCCGAGATCGCTCGCATTTACAAGACTGACAGGGAAAAGTGAGTATGCGCACACGCACACTCACAAGTGAAGGAGTTCAAAATTTGGCCCATTAACTGCGAAACTGCCCTCAGTGGCAGCGCCCAGTGTGTCATGATCAGCCACTCTGCGATTTGCCTTGTGACCATCTATTAGGATAAAAAGACTGCCTAATACATAGGACTATAAATGGCAACATATATCAAAGAAAATGACAAATAATGTTCCACGTGGTCTTTAATCACGTTATTTCAAAGTTCCCTCTTAACCCACCGTCTCCCAAGCCAGCAGCACTGGCTGTGTAATCCAATGAGACTCTACAGACTGCACACAGGCTGTGTAGACCCAGCTTGTAGCTAATCTATGAAGTGCCCCTTAAGAATGATTCCGTGACTAGTGTCTGCAGCCTTCTACAGAGAGCTGTAGCCCTCCATAGCCTTGTGCTAACCTCAAATAGTTGATTGTAATATTCGACTTTGAGAAGCAACTTGCGTATTAACAGGATGCACTGGCGTTTTGACAAGCTGTATGTACACCGACAGCGTTCTATGCTAGAGCTTGTGTGTAACGACTGATAATTTGACGACTCGGCCTTTAAAAAAAAAATACTGATTTGGATGCACCCAGCCAAGTGGCACTGGTATGCTCATTAAAATCCTTTTTGGGCAGTTGGCACAGAGTTCAAACTTTCAACTGCTTAATAGTACTTTTGTGTTGTGAAGTTACCAAAACTATGATTTGGTTAGGCATGGTTATCATTCGTGTTGAATGCTGACCTTCTTTATAGCATTGCTTACCTTCTGTGAATTTTTCTTTTTTTTTTATTATTGTATAGATTGGTCATTGCCATCATCTGGGCATCAATGCACTAGAGGCTTTTAAATATATTTTACTACTCATAAATATATTTTACTACTTTCACTTTTAAAGGGTAACTAAACAAAAGCGTGTGGTGTAAAACAAAAAAGGTTTAAAAAAAAAAAAAAAAAAAAACAAGGCCTGGTATTGAAATGGTAGACAGTTACTGATGAGGGCATGAATCCTCTATTGCTGTTTGAATTGTCCTGTGCACCTAGCTTTTGCTACTGCCAAAGTGGTTGGTTGGTTAGTTCTGTTTCATTGGCATGGAGTTCTGTCCAAGTGGGGAGTTTCCTGAACATTACTCTTCTCTCCTCTCCACAGGTACAACAGAATAGCTCGGGAATGGACACAAAAGTATGCAATGTAGTTCTGGAGCTTGGATCGACGGCGGGAAAAACAAACAAACAAATGAATAAGCAAACAGCCCACGCCACCTCTCGTCTCCGTACCCACGGCGACACTCGAAAGTTTAAGAGAAAAAAAAGCTAACAAAAAACAGGTCTCAAATTCCATTGGAGTGCTTTTCTCCAGGCCACTCCCTCTTCCCATCCTAGACCCCCTGTCCTTGACCTTGCCCAGCAGACATGGTGTGTACATACTCTCTCTCCGCCCTGACCACATAGACCCATCCCTTCCTCCTCTTCTTTATTCCCTTTTCCAGTTCTCCTCCTCCATCTCTCATACCACCATTTTGCTTCCCTTTGTCAACTTACCCCCCCCCCCCCCCCCCTCCCCAAAGGGAAAAAAATGCACGCTCCATGTCTTGCTCCCACCTTTGTCGCTGTAGCGACCAGCCCTGCCCCCACCCCTCTGAGGTTCAGTCAGAACTAGCTGGCGCAACGTTGCGATTTTGTTCCTTAAGCATTCCTTCTTTATTCGTCATTCAGACAGGAAAGGTAAATAATGGTGATAATTAAAAAGTGAATACAATTTTTAAAGAAAAAGAAACAAAAATACAAACAAGTTAAACAAGCAGTTGCTGGAGCCTGGTGTCGGAGGAGGAGCAGGGGAGGGTTAGTCTGGGGAGTGGGTGGGGAGGAGAGTTCACAATATAATGGACCTTCATGTTCTCATCCTTTCTACGGCCTGCGCTTGTATTTGCGGCTGTGATAGGGGGTGTGTTTTTGTTTTGTGTTTTTTGTTTTGTTTTTTTTCCCTTTCCCCTCCCCTCTGGTTCAGCCTTTTTTTTTTTTTTTTTTCCTTCTTGTTTGGGTCAGTGGAGGGGTATGCTGGCTTGTATTTTGTATAAAATCTTTAAGGAATTCTTTTAAATAAAATCATAGCAGACCATTAATGGGGGAAAGACCGCTGATCTTATGGATCATTCTAAAGGACTTGAATTCTATAAATATATAAATATATTTTTTTTTGTTTTTTTTTTTTCCATTCGCCATAACCATGACTGTCTCTTCTCACCCCACCCCACTCCTCTCCCCTTTGCTACGCCTTTCACCACCTTCACATATACACACACATACTCTCTCCCGTGTGCACACATACACAAACATACACTCACAAATGCCCATATGTTCATATACACACACAAACAGGCGAGACATGGACCAGTTTATTTAAGCCCTTTCTTTAGTTGAGTCCTTGTGTTCTCTGGTTGGCTCCTGAGCCTTAGTTTGTGTTTTCGTTTTAGAAGCTAACATGCGGCTGTTGGGGTGCGCGCTGGCCCCCTCCCCTTGCCCCTTTCTCCTTGTTACCCCCACCCCACCCCTCCAGCAGAGGACCACCTCCAAACACATACACACATGCACACACAGACATACACAACTCTGTATATTTAATTACCGGAAAGCTCCATCGGGCTTTGTGTGTTGATTAAAAACTGTGTAATAAAATGATTACTAAAGTCTCACTGTCTTCATCTGTTTTGGTTACTAATGATTAGTTTTGTTTCTTGTTAATTTGATGTTGAGGGTCCTAGCATACCATAGTCATACAATTTGACACATAGGAAGGTTTTTTTGGTTTGTTTTGTAAAATATGTTTAAATATGTAAAATATAATTTCAGGAATGGTGAAGGTTCCAGATTCAAGGTCGTGGAAAGAGTATATTGCTTCAATCACTAATTATGTTAGAAAGAACAAGAGGTTGGTTATTTCAAGTTCATTTCAAATGATGTCGGTAATTCTGATTCTGACCACGTGGTGGCACTGTTGGGTGAACACTAGAAAACATTTTGAATAGACAGGTAAACCTGTGGGAAATTCACCTTTGAAAAGGATGTTTAATAAGTAGCCTAACCATATTATATTATTCAGCTTTGCTTAACTGAAAGGGACTGTGTGGCTCTCTTGTTTTAGACAATACAAAACCCTGAACTATTTCTTATGTTATATCAGAAGGCTAAGAAAAATATCAAGATTAAGAGTTAACGTTGATTAACAATAGTTTAAGTAAGCTAAATTATTTAAGTGTAAATGAACCGTTACGCATGCGGGTTCACCAGTGAGCTGGAGCACACCTGAAATTACTGAAATACTGAAGCTTTTCCCTTTATATCATGGCTGCCAGCCCTTACTGGAAATTACTATTTCTGGTAGAGAAAGGCCTATTTTCTGCGGATTTGGTTTAATTTACTCCAACTGTCGTCATCCATATTAAAAACTTACAAGTTTCTTCACAGCACTCTGTTCTGCGCTCAATGCGTTCCGTCCGAGCTTAGGTCCCTATTGGTTAGCTCACCTGTGACGCTGCATTTGGTCCCGTCACCAAAAGCTGGATAAGGACAAGGTTCAGACCTGCTCTTTTAGTTGTTGTGAACTTATTTTCAGTGAATTGGAAGGCAAACTACTATGGCATCACCTCCTTTTCCACCTCTTCCCACCCTACCCAAACCCGCGGTCAGCCCAGGATTGAGAATTTCTAAAGGTAGGGATTCAAATTGTTTTAATTACTTGCTATAAAGATGTACCGAACGGCGGACGTTGTTTATTGCCCAGAGGGCATCCATGAATGATCAACCCGTTGATAACATGAATTGCCTTCTCTAACAACACTGTAAGACCTGTTTCGATTGGATGTGCTATCCTTTTGGTTTAGTGTACTAAGATCCAACAGCGCGTGTAGAAGAAAGTGTGAGTGGTGCTGAAAACTAAGCGGCCTCTCTTTAATGTCTGGGACTGTTGCATCCGTATGCCATAAGTCTCCATGCGTTTGCCTGGTACTTAAGGATTGTCTGGAGGCGCAAATCCGCGACGACCATCACAACCGTAGAGGTGCCATCGGAGACCGTGCGTTTTAAGAAACTCGTGCTGATCACCTGATTAGACTTTTGTCGCCATGGTTACACTATAGGATGAGCTAGTCACGTTAACCCAGATCAGTGGTAACCCGGATTTCTCGCGGTTTGTGCACCGTGTAGCTCTCGCGCGAATGGTTTTGTCAGGCGAGACGGTGATTTTGTTTTGTAAATGGGACATGCAATATAGAAACTAAAAAGTATGAACAGTCAAAGAAAAAAAGTGCGTTATGATGGGCTTTGGCAGTAACATATGACCAGCAGCACCCCGTGTGGTGGGTAGTGTGCGGAATTCCCAGATCCGCTAAAGGTCATCTAAGGCCGATCCATAGTTCACTGGATTGTCTGTAGAAAAGCAATTCCTGTAAAAATCGCGCTTGGATCGCAAAATCAATTTGCTTTTGAGTTGACCTAGTTGCATGCTATATGCCTATTCACATACTTTCTTAGATTAGGGTTGCGGCTGAAACCTGCAAAGATTAGATTGCCAAACACTGAACCATAGCCTAATGTGGACTGTTCTCAAGTGACACTGAAGAAAACTCATTGTTACAGTGTGATGCTTTCTGAATATTAAAGATAACTAAATGTCTAAAAGAAGGTTCTCAGGTGGAACAGATAAATATATGTTTACAGAAGAGACTGCATTTTTGCATTTGCAGAGCAACTGACCACCATCGTTCCTGTTGCAGTGGCTGCTGTGGTAGGCACCTACCTGGTGAGGAGATATTTTAGTGGGGGCCACAGTGGCTCAAAGGAACAGGTGAACCTGACCATAAACAAGGACAGCCCCAAGGTGGTGCACAGCTTCGACATGGAGGATATCGGCTCCAAGGCTGTCTACTGCCGCTGTTGGAGATCGAAGAAGGTATCCAAATATTTAGTGTAGATTCAAAACATATTTGTCAATTGTACACCCGTGACCGGTTTCACATTCAGGGTTAAAGCCTAGAATGAGTTGACTCCTCACTAAATCTCACTATCTATGAGGTTTGGTCAGCGTTAAGACAAGAAACATCGCTCTTAACATAAGCTAGTATTATTACAAGATTAGCCACATTGTATTACACAGTCGACCATAGCCTACAGTAAAAGCATTGACTTGAACCTGAACTATGATTAGAGATTGAACTGTAGAATGATTTTCATGTGAATAATATTGGTCTTAGATAGTAATTATACAGTAGGTGTCAGGGTATACAGTAGGCTACATACAATTTAATCCACTGGGGAAACAAAACCCAATTGGAAATTAATTTTCATAAATGAATTGTAAAATATTTTTGCTGATATAGAATACGACACTGTATGGATTCCTAATTGTTTTAACCTTTGTTTAATCTTTCAAATTACTGACTGGGTGTATGGGAAATTACCAAATTTAATGAATAGTGATTGAGTGGTTGCAGCATATTGCAGACAGTACGCTGTATGTTTATCTCAGTCAGTTATGAGTAACCATTTTCTTTAATGTGTCAAGTATACTGAGTGGGTTTACATGCACAATGGAACCTGAACCATTCAATCCTTGTTTGTATGCATCAAAGCATTCCTTGAAGTTGTCATTTTGTGTACATCAGACATTACGTATCACTCTCTGGTTTAGCCTACGTCTATGTGACGTCCCATGGATAGCACCTCTGGTTACCTTTCATAGATTGTGTTTTGAGACATAAGCTTGCATTATCACTATTAGTTTCACACTATTACATTTGATGTTGACAATTCACCATTCCATTAACATTAGGAAGGGAACAGCCGTTAATAGGGTAAGACAAAGCAAAAAAACCTCATGGTATTTTTGTAATTTTAATAACTCAATAGTGCTGCTACAATGTTTTTAGGATAAGTCTTAATCACCACACATCTATCCCTCCCTACACATGCAGGAACAGGAAAGTCTAGTCAAGATACCGGCTGCATATATGGGCAGCGATTGGATTATTAAATAGTGTCCAATGTGGCTCGTAATCGAATTAGAAATTTTGAATCAGATTTTTATATAAAGTCTATAATAAAGTAGTGCCTGTAAGCCCTATCTGTCTGTTTTGTGTGAAATGTGTTGTATTTTTATAGTGTGTTAAAGCCTCTGTGTAGGATTTATCTTCTATTTATCTTTGTCTTTTATTAATAAATTAAAATATAATGTAAAACAATGGTAATTACCTCCATGAATAAATTGTAGTGTTCCCGTAAACTTGGTAATTTCCATTTATATATAGATGTGGCTGGGTACCAAATGAGAATATCCATTTTGCGCCGCCATTTTCAAAATGAGGACCATGGGAAATGAGGACAGTGGGAAGGGGAGGGCTAATACATTTTATTAAAACGTATGCAGTATACCTCTTCGCCGATAGATGGAAGAAATTTTCATACGAAAAAAATAAAACTTACACATAGGGGGTTTAATTTTACTCTTTTTGTGCCTAGATCTGTTCTTAGGTCTGGTGATGCTGTGTTAATGTAGTGTGGTCATTTTTTTTTATATCTAGATCTGATGGTATACAAGTGCTTATAAGATTTTCATATACTCTGTGTTGCTCTTTGTTTGGGTATTTGCTAATTTGTGTATGTGTTTGTTGTATTCTTGTTGTCCGCAGTTTCCTTACTGTGATGGCGCACACACCAAACACAATGAAGAGACTGGTGACAATGTTGGGCCTCTTATTATCAAGAAGAAGGATGCATAAATGACCAGTGATGCGCCAGTGTGTATCTGTCCGTGTGACAGGTTGTGGGTTTGTGTCTGTGTGACATGGTGACAGCTGTTTTTCTTCACCAGACACCCGAATTAGTATAATGTGTGAATTTGCTTGAAACACACCTCAGATTCCGTAACCAGCCATTAATCGCCTTATAATGGGGATAGGACTTTTTAAAATGCAGCATGATCGTACAGTCAGATGTGCAAACGGGCAGAGTGCAGGCTCGGTGCTAAGTCAGGGATGAGATGCTTCATTGCTTCCTCACAACCAAACACACAGACAAAAAAAAAACAATCAAGCTGAACTCATAGAGTACATGGATCAGGTACAGCCATAGTTGAGTAAGGGATAATATATTAAAATCAAATACAGGTAAAACCACTTATATGTCTACTTGCATAGTAGACATGTAAAATTTGTGGTTTTCGTTTCTGTTCCTAGCAAAATATCAAAAGTTTTTGGGTTTCTGGTGTTTTTGTTCCCTGAACGGTTCAAAGCCTTGATTCAAAGTTAATGAAGCCTCCCACGGCATTCTTGAGAAGGTATAATAGAGGGCTAAAAGAATAGACCATCACCAGCTTAGGATAGTAACACTGTTTCTACACTTAAAATGACTCATTTTCATTTTCATCTTCATCTTTTCATCCTCTCACTTCCTCTCTCTCTCTCTCTCTCTCTCACACACACACACACACACACACACACACAAAGCCACACCAGCAGCACAAACACACACCACTCAACCACGGAATCCAACCACAACTGTGTATTAAAGCACTACAGTGACGAGAGACCTTAGACAGGGGACTGGGCTTACAGACAGACACCTGCAGACCTGCGGATGAGATCTGGCATGTCCTCTGCTTTGCAGCTGCAAGTCTTCAAGTCTTTCCTACTTTTACATCATGTGTGTTGTCACTGTAATGGTTATGTATGTTGTCATGCATCCAGGAGATGTTTAGAATAAACATTTTTTCTCGTGACTGTTTTGGTTCTCGTGTTGAACAGCCTCCTGTAGCAGGGCATGCAATTCTGGCTTTAGTTGAGAGTCATGTTCAAGGATAAGGCACTGCTATTGAATGAATGGGATAATCATGGTCCTGTTGCGTCTGTTTTTGCAAAGTAACGTGAGTTACTCAGTATCAAAAAATGCTGAAATGCTTTCTTGGTCCACTAGATGGCAGTCTTGCCACTACATGATGTTCCCTCTTATGTGCAAGTGTGTGTTGTGACCTACACCCAGCTTGGTTCCTGTCTCTGATATTTAAGTGGTTCAATTACTTAATATTCATGCATATAATGTCACACAATTTGTCCTCTGCATCAAATCTCACACTTGACTACCCTTCTAATATATTTCTACTAATGTATTTTCAGGTCAGAACTGGATTTTTTTATCGATTTTGGAGGAAATTTGGAAATCCTCATCTGTGATCACATTTATATGTGCGCAAGAGTGAGTAAGAAGTATCTGTGTATGTGTTACTATTTTATAGGTAAGGTGTTTGGTGTCCAGGGAGAGTCCATTCAGAGCTCCTGCACCTCTCTCTGTATTAATTATTCATGTCATTTCCACAGCTGCAAGTGTGTGTGTGTGTGTGTGTGTGTGTGTGTGTGTGTGTGTGTGTGTGAGAGAAAGCGAGAGAGAAGGAGTGATTCCTGAGGCACTATGGGTAGCGGTTGCTTCACTGCAGGAACCCCAAAGGCCTGAGACTAAAGCTGGTTTCTTTAGAGGAGAGAGAAATAGAGGGGGAAAAACGAGAGATAGCACCTGGAGGAAGCTGAAAAAGCAAGGAAAGGAAGACTGGAGACCTGGAATATAGCCCCAGCCACACAAACACATGCAGGAATAGGAAGGGGAGAGAAAGGAAGACTTAGAGATGGTGAGGGATAGAAAGAGAGATGTGAGAGAGAGAGAGAGAGAGTGTGTGTGTGTGTGTGTGAAGGAAAGGAGTGTGAGCGGATCTCCTGGGGAATGACTCTCAACAGTGTTTCCGTGTGTTTGGGGAACTGGCTGATGGCATTCCTCAGCGTCTGAGAAACCGGACGTACGTTTGCTCCCTCTTTTTATCCTTTTTTTTCCCCCCTAGCCTCCCCTCCTGTTCTCTCTGTCTCTTTCTGAGTCCCCTCTCTCTGTCTTTCTCTCTCCCTCCCTCCCTCTCTTTCTGTCGTCTTTCAAGTGGGCTTTATGCTCTCCTGTGGTGAAGGGGGTCATGTGTCTGGACTGCCGGACCAGACCATGTGACGCTAATCCAACACCCCCGCCACACACGCGCAGCGCACACACACAAACACTCACTCAGTCACTCTCTCTCTCTCTCTCTTTCTCTCTCCCTCATGCTCACACAAGCCTCTAACCGTTCTCTTGCCGCAGGAGAGAAAACATGAGAGACAGATGCAAAACCTAACTGAAACCATACTCTCGCTTTCACACACACACACACACACTAGCAAATACAACAACAGATAGATAAAGAGATATATAGAATAAGAGATACACAGACACACACGTATAAAGCAGACAGAATGGAAGAAAGATCTTGGTGCAAAGTGTCTTCTGAAAGTGGTGGCATGGCGTGTCTTGTAAAAGCCTGGTCCTCCTGGGTGGGTGAGCTCAGCAGTACTGCATGCAGGACTGAGGCCTCCCGGGCGTGAGTGGCTCACCATAGGTAACAACACTCTAAAACACAGACCCTGGAGTGGATCAACCTCTGCTTTTGCTGTGAACATGCGCGCGCGCACACACACACACAGATGGAAAAGAATAAAGGGAGGGGAGAAAACTCTTTTTACTCATAGGGGGGTCTCAAAAGTTACTCTTGTAAAAATCTTGGGGTTTTACAGTTACATTTGTTAGCCTCATACAGACAGTCTTAAAACATAGGCCTGTAGGTACAGGTACATTACATTGTCATTCATTGTTCTACAGGCTTTGATTCAGATTTCAAAGTGTTTTGGGGGTGATCGAGGGTACAGTCTGAAATATAAAGGCCACCCCAAAAGGACTACAGATAAGATTTGTACACAGTTAAGTCGGTTACGAGTCATTCTAGTCTGAAAATATCGGTTCTTATTGATACTTCTTATCATCAGAGTGGCGGCACATCTGCGAGTTTAGGAAAGTATGTGCGTTCGAAGTAGAATCAAGGTCCGGGGGGGGGGGGGGGGAGAGAATGCGGCCTGGGTCACGAAAGAGCGGCCTGTGGAGAATGCAGCGTGTGTGGACTATGCGCGAGATAAGGGGATCCAGGCGCCCAGCCACCGCGGCGGAACAGAACTGCATCGCCGCAAGAGCTGGGGCCGTCGCGTGCTGCATAAACAACATATCGCTCCAGGGCTTAACCACAGCGGATCCAGTAAAGGCTGTGAAATCCGGGTATTAGCTAGACACTCCAGACTCCTGCTTAGTTTGTGTGCATGGAAATGAATAATGATCTCCAAATAAGCATTTGGTCGCCTACCTGAATGAAAGAATATAAATAAATCCATCGAATATAATTATTTATAGGCCGAATAAGACTAAGGCTTACAGACTTACACAAGCATGCCTGGGCTTGTGTTAGGCAATTTTTTTTTTTTTTTTTAATTAAAATCAACCTCTATGTTCACAAAAGAGAGCAGGCCTTTCAGTGGGTAGAGCTGTGCTGTCATTAGTGGACAGAACAGCCTCCGCCGCGCGGCCGACACGGCGCTCTCGCGCTCCCCAAACCCGCATTCTCCTCGCGCCGCACGATCGATTCGCATTGATTCTCCCTGACGAGCTGCTCCACTTTCCAGCCAATGTCCGCGCGCCTGCGATTGGGAAGGAGCCCGAGACGGAGGAGAATTTCTGCCGCCCTGGCGGTGTCACTTCCCCACACTTCAGTTGGCCGCTTGCCAGACAGACAGGACGCTCGCAAGAGGCGGAGTGGACTCTGTGTCCGCGAGGAAGAGTGGCCGCGAGCGACCAACGGACCAGGCGGGCCACCGACCGTGCGGACGTGTGTATCCTAGGACCTATACCACAGCTGCCGTCACCACCGCCACATCTAGACGTTACAGGCCGACTGCACAAACTGTTGACGAGGTTTACCCTTTGCAGAAATCAGCGTACCCCATCTTCCATGCAATTAATAATGCAAAATTCTAATTGGTGACCATTTCATTAATCATACAAAACGAATGGTAAGATTATGTTATAGTTTATCAATAAGTTACATTTTCAACTGCCTTAAAAAAACCAAAGCGTCTGCTACAATTGGGTTATTAATAAAATGTTTATTTGGGGATAAGATGACATGCTATTTTTCCTCATTGTCAATTATGATTCGGCTCATGTTTGTATCATAGGGGGTTTCAGTGAACATATGGTTAATGTAGAAAATTATGTATATAATGAAAAATATCGTAATCATTTTAATAGTCGTAGTGTTTTATTTACACTGAAGTTAGCTTCTTGTATTAGTCAAGAGTGTTTTTCTTTTTTTTAGGCGTCCTGCCTCGTCCCGTGCGTCCAGGCGCTCATTCAGGTAAGAATGAAGGAGTAAATCAAAGTTCTTGGAAAGCATGAATGTGCATGAGGGAAAGTTTAGCCTTAAAGAGATATGACTTCATATGTCTGCCAGAGAGAAAGCCCGCGCCCCCGATCAGCCAACTGCCGCTCGGAATAGTGTCAACAATGGGCTGTCTCTAACCTATCCATACTAAGAGAGATCTCATATCCATGCTGGACTCAATTAAACAGCACATATACATGTAGCTGTTAGGGAATGGTTGGGATCGTGCCCCTGTCGTTATTAGAACACTGATCAGTGACCTGTCGTGCGTCATTTTTCCGCGTCTCACGACGGCGGAAAGTCCACTTCGGTTTTTGTGTGAAGCTCCAAAAATCTATGAAATGTGTTTGCATGTTCTCTTCGGCAAGCGGGGATGTGGAGGTGGGATAGCGAACAGCGAAAGGTTGGAGGAGCCCACGCGCTCGTTTTCGGACAAAGTGCGTTTTAACAACGTCTCGCAGTTTTGGTTCACTGGCAAGGGCTTTTCAGCGGAATGCACAAGAATCTTCGTTGCCGTGGAATCAGTTCGGTTCGGTTCTTTCGCCTCTTTTTTTAATCCGAATCTCCGCAGCGGGAGCAAAGCCGGACCACTCGGACGGAGCTGCCCTCCCCTCGCTTCGCCCGTGTGTTGGTAGGTGCGAGTGAAAGGGCCCGTGTTTGCTAATATGCAGATGTATGGAAGGGAGGGGGAATCATACTTTGTTGAAGACTGTTCAAAGTTGGAATGACATCTTCCCAACGACGAAGTTGAGTAGTTTAAAAAAAATAGAGAATGGCCGATTCTTTTTCCACCGAGACGGGCTCGCGCATTCCGAGTGCTGTCACCATAGCCACGCCGGTCGCAGGCGAGTGAGTGGAGACAAAAGGGATTTTTGTTTTACTTTCAAATGTGACGGCGAGTCCGGAGCCGTGGTTTACCGACATACAGGTATAGACACGAGCGGTGGAACTTTAATAGAAAGCCACTAAATGCATTGTTTTTTGTGTTTAGTTCATTTGTTTGTTTCTTGTTTTTTTCCCTCGTCGCCCGTCGTCATTCTCGAGGCGTCGGTGTTGTAACCGTAAACAGATAATGACATTGGTGCTTGGGTCGTCGTGCGCTGCGCTGAGGAGAAAAGTCTCCTGTTCTTTTGTGTGTGGAATAGTAAGGTATTCGCCGATGTTGATTAACATGCATAATGTTTTCTATTTGGATAACACAAATTTGGACCAAACTGTAGTGCCTAATTTAAATAATTGGTCATTAAATCAGGGCGAGCTGCTGTGAGAAAACTTTTGGCACCTGCCCGGAATGTATTTTTCTCTTTGATTGATGGAAATCTGCCGTGTGCTGAAGCTGTGTGAGGTAAGGACAGAATCTGACGGTAAATAGGAGGCATGTTTACTCGCACACCGTCATCTCTTTCTGTGCGCGAGGTGAGAGAGTGAGTGGGGAGCGTGCTATGACTTTGTTTGATCAGCTGATCGCGCTAATGTCTCATATGGCAATGATACAGTTGCCGGGCTATTGTTCAGTGGCTTCGTTATTGACCTTCCGTGCGCTATTGTCCCCACAGTGCAATGCGTTGTTCTCGTGCGGAAGATATCCGCGACCCCCTGCCGCAATACCAGGCTGGACACAGTGCTCGTGCTTTCGTAATGGGATTTGTGGATGAACTTTATGTCTCGCCGCGTCGGGGGGAAATGTCTGGACTAGAGCATATGGAATTACATGGCCACATGTTGCATATATACTCATCTCAAGAGCTGAGGAGCGCTACTTTAATTGCAGAGCTGTCAATCAGTCGCCTTCCCTGCGGGCAGGAGCAGGACTGTGCGCGCGAACGGCAGGATCTCTCTTTTACCCGAATGCGAGCTTTATCGCCAGGCTTACGCAAAAAAAAAACACAATCACTGCTTTCTTCTAGACCTTGAGAGTCGACTGGCGGCTAATAACTATATCATAACCACATGTTGAGTACCTGGTGATGCGTCGTTAAATAGTTTTGTCGGGACGGATTGTGATTGTAAGGGTTTGACATTTCTTAGTAGAGTGACAGTAGTAATTTATGTGAAAACACACTGACTATTTGACGCCAATCCCGGGAGATCTCTCCCTCCACCACAGTGGGCCAGTAGAGTTGCGTGTTGTCATGATGATCAGCCTGTAATTGGACCACTGACACAAATGTTGTTTGAAGTGCTTGCCTGCACGAAGGTGTGTATTTGGGAAAGGTGTCTATTTGTCTCTCTCTCTCTCTCTCTCTCTGTGTGTGTGTGTGTGTGTGTGTGTTAGAGAGAGAGAGAGAGAGAGAGAGAGAGAGATTTCTCACTCGGCTTAGCACAGGATCTGTGCAGCCGAGCCCACTGCTGCTGGCTCTCGCGTTCAGGCTTCGGTGGAACGTGTTCTTGCCTGTCTGACGGTCACAGCACGCACGCACGCGCGCGCGCTCACACACACACACACACACACAGACACACCACTCTGGCTGTCTGTCACAGCTCAGCGGAACGCTGATGAGAATGCCTCTGCTTCTGGCATGGCTTCATGCCGGCCCGGGGATCCAGGGGCATATACACGCACACACAAATAAACACACACACACACACACACACACACACACACACACACACACAATCAGCAAAGATAAGCTTAGAGATATACACATAGATGTTCACATGCACATAATATTAACAGTATAAGCAAGCATGGAAAAATACACAGTGCAGATGCAAATACACAATACTTACCTGCTCTCATACACTGTTGTAGTACATGCAAAGGCTATGCACATGCACAAACACACTCACACACAAACACCATCTTCCTCACTCAAGAAACACACACATCAAAAATACACACTGTTTAGGACTGTTGTGCAGAGGTGGCTTATAGAGGGGTCAGATGAGGCCAACTGACTGCCCCAACCATTGTCTGTTTGCCCGTCAGGTTGTTATTTTGAGATTTCTTAATGTTTGATTTTTAATTTAAGTTTGGCTTAAAAGGTGGATCACTTTTTATTCACAATGATTATTAATGCATTTGATTTGACAATATTAGTTGACAGTGTTACTGACAGTGACATTTCCCTCTCTTACAGTGATGATGATTGGGGTGAGTCTGTAGGGGGTCTTGGCTGATCTCTCGTCTCTGCTGTATCACCCCCACCACCACCATCACCTCTCTGTTGTCGCCACTAAAGAGGCCCCCGGCAACACCCTCCCACACTTGTCCTCTTTCTTTTTGATTTTGTTTCTTTTTTTGTTTGTTGCTCTGTGTCTCTCTGTCCCTCCTCTTTCTCTCTCTTGCGCTGGACCATGTCTGGCAGTGGGGGGTCAGCCCAAGGACCCCAGACTGCAGTAGACCTGCCTCACACAACCCCGTCCTCCCCGGAGACGGTGGTGGAGCGACGAAACCGAAGTGGCATCATCAGCGAGCCTCTCAGCAAGAGCTTGAAGCGCTCGCGCACACTCACACTAGCCTCAGCTAACACTGCAAACAACAACGGCAACACCCAGAACAGTCACCCAGACAAGCCATCGCCGGACCCCAGCCAGGGCCGCTTGCCGGCGGGGAGCGTGAAACTGGACCGGGGGGCTCTGCTGTCCGGCCTGCTGGACTCGCCCAGTGGCCTCCACCTGGCGCAAGCAGCCGAGCTGCTCAGACGAGCTGGCATGCTGATGCCACTAGGTGGCACCGCGGCTGACGCTGCCGCCATGCCCATGGGTGGTGTCACAGGTGTCACCCCTAGTGACCTGGAGAGTGTGGCCGCTTCCACGGCAACGGACTCTGTGGTCGGGAGCCTGTCGGACTTCCCATTGCTGGGTAACGGCTTCCCGCTCCACCCAGGCCTGTTCATCATGACACCGGCCGGAGTATTCCTCGCCGATGGGACGTTCATCGGGGGCGGTGCTGGCGTCACCGCTGCCGAGCACCACCAGCAGGCCCAGAGTGAGCTATCGGCCATCGCCAACGGCAATGGCAAGAAGAAGCGCAAGCGCTGCGGGATTTGCGGCCCTTGCAGGCGGCGCGTGAACTGCGAGCAGTGCAGCAGCTGCCGCAACCGCAAGACCGGCCACCAGATCTGCAAGTTCCGCAAGTGTGAGGAGCTCAAGAAGAAACCGTCAGGAGCAATGGAGGTGAGAGAACGAAAGCAAGACACACAGAAAGAGAGAATGGGATGAGGGGGGTGTGGGGTAGTGAAGGATACACACATCAAATTAATACTATTTAGGAGATGATGACACAGGAATTAGTGTGAGTGAGTAGTGAAACTCACTTGGTGTAGCAAAAAATAGGGATGACTTTCTTTCTAGAATAGAAACTTAGGCCTTAATGTTATTATATGTGTCCAATTTTTGGTGTGAGATTTGGTCTTGTAGTGTCTAGACATGTTCTGATTTGTTTCTGGTATAGAGGAGGATGTTGGACTGAAAAACTGAATGTTTAAATGTCGCAAAAATTCACACTCTACATTATCCACAGACAGCCTTTAGTGCATGTGTGTGTGAGTGTGTGTGAGTTAACCCCTTTTCATCAAATACTGCAATTTCACCCACATTCTCTTTTCCCATAAAAGGCATACATATGTCGTTCTGTATTTGTGTCATGGCCCTCTGCCTGTGCGTCTCTGTGTGTGTGAGTGTGTATATATGTGTCTTTATATATGTGTTGGTGGGTTGGTGGGTGTGTTTATATTTTCACCTTAATGATTAATGTTTGTTTTGTTTTTGTTGAAAATGCAATGGCTTTTTTATAGTGGTGGTGTGTGTTGGAGGTGTTAAATGGATTGATCTTATATTGTACTAACAAACTCTAGCATATGGGTGTTTGGTTTGCCAGCTTGTGTGTGTGTGTATATGTGTGTTTGTAAGTCTAGAGAGAGTGGCAGACACAGCAAGACCAAAATTCTCTCTCTCTCTCTCTCTCTCTCTCTCTCTCTCTCTCTCTCTCTCT
>JAGFZM010001674.1:30492-45835 GCA_017657215.1 Limnothrissa miodon | reverse complement strand
GAGGTGGATCAGCTCCTGCGAGTCGGCTGGCATTAGCACGGCCAGCGAGGGAGCCATCTTTAAAAAGGAATGTCAGCGTGAGTTTGTCAGCCCCGCGTCCCCCAACACCACCCAGTGCCCCCCCACCCCTCCCCATCCCCCCGCCTCTCCTCACGCCTCACCTTGTCTGCTCACATATCCCAGAATTCATTTGGCCAGCCAGCCTGGACACTCCTGAGACTTAGGGAGCGACCACAATCGGTCACGGCACTGCGTCAAGCACAAATCTCTCCCTCTCTCTCTCCTTCTCCTGCTGTCGCTCTCTCACTCTCTGTTTTTCTCTTTCTTTCTCAATCACACACACACATACACACACACACAGAACCGTGCCATGAAATCCTACTCCCCTGAGTAGGGGTGAAACGCAGGTCTGGCTTGCAGTGACCTCTCGCGTTGCCATGGTGACGGCGCTCTATAAATAAAACAGGGCTTTTCTCCGCGGCAGTTTGGCAGGGCTGGAGGGGCCTGTCGGTGCCACACGCTCTCTCTCCTCCTTTCTGTTGTTCGTTCATTCGTTCACTCGCTCCTTCCTCCCATCTCTCGTTCTCTCATTTTTGTTGCTGCCCGGTTGTTGCCCTTCCTCTCTGTTCTTTCATTCTCTCTCTCTTTTCCGTCTTTGGCCATATCTCTTATCACCCACTCATTTCCCTTGTGCTGGCCCAATCTCTCTCTCTTTCTCTCTCTCTCTCTCCCTCTCTCTCTCTCTCTCTCCCTCCCTCCCTATCTCTCTCTCTCTCTCATTCACTCATGCCATCTATTTTTCCTACACGTCTTCCTGGTAGTAGGCGTTTCTGCTCTTCCTCTCCTCCTCCTCTCAATCCTCCCTTCCATCGCATTGTTGTTTTTTCAGTGTCAGTAAATAGCCGTCCAGTGGCTGCAGCCGTAAATCCGAAAGAGAGTGAGAGAGGGAAGGAGAGAGAGAGAAAGGAAGATGGGGAGAAATTGGGATAGAGGGACAGAGGAAGAGAGCGAGAGATAGAGGGAGGGAGAGAGCGGGGAAGAGGAGGGAAATTTGGATAGAGGGACAGAGGAAGAGAGATTGTGAAATGTGTTGGAGACACAAACAAAGACTGTCCTCATAAAAAAAAGCTTCCAGGATACACAGATAAGCAGTGTGTCTGTCTCCCTCTCTGTGTGTGTGTGTATTTGCTGGTCCCATAGAAAACAATCAACAGCCTGAGGACATTGTGTGTGTGTGTGTGTGTGTGTGTGTGTGTGTGTGTGTGTAAGTGTGTGTGTCGGCTGTTTGACCAGTTCACATGGCTGTTAGTATCTTTAGATAATGTGGTCACATCTCTGTCTGTGTGTGCCTGTGTGTGAGTGTGTGTTTGCACATGTGCTCTGTGGGACTGCAAAAAAATCATAGTCAATCAAAAGTCATTTAGTCAGTCTTCGTAATTAACATGCAAACAAAAACAAAAGACAGAGATCACCCACTAATGATCGAAAACACACACTCACACATATACAGCTGGTAACAATTAGCTCTTTAACTTTTTCACACACATACACACCGACACACATACAAACACACACACACACATGCACACACACATTGAGCGACATAACCTGTAATTGATGTGCTGTTTACACCTATAGACTTTGGTATAAAGTCAGTTAAAAGACTGATATCTGCCTAACCCACATCTGCACGCATGGGTTGAATAGAAGAGGTCCTTCTATCGCTCTACATATCTCTCTTTTTGTCTCTCTCTGTGCCCCTGGTTCTGACTTTGTGTGTGTGTGTGTGTGTGTGTGTCCCTTTCTCCATCGCCATTGTGGTCTCTCTCTATCCCTCTGTCTGTCTCTGTCTCTCTTATCCATCTTAGAGGCTGTATTGGCACATAGAGGGTTAAGCCACTGGTGTGCGTGAAGGAATACTGAGGGTTAAAGCTCGAATGTGTGTGTGTGTGTGTGTGTGTGTGTGTGTGTGTGTGTGTGTGTGAACGTCGGAGCTGCCGCAGTCCCCTCGGCCCTCTGCCCTCACTCTGATTAATCACGGAGGAAAGACGCAGCAGACTGTTCCCACACACACACACACACAAACACACACTCACTCACACACAGGCAGTAGAGCGTTCTCCACGCACGCAAACACACACACACACACACACACACACACACAATCTCACTTCAACAACCACACACATACACACACACATACACACACACAATTTCCCAGCACTCTAATACACACCATGGAAAGTTTTACACAGACACACACAGCCCACACAGAGGCACACACATACACACACACACACACGCAGTAGACCGTTCTCCGCGCTGCCTTCGGGGGGAAGGGGGAGGAGGAGAAGTGGTGCTCACACGCTGGCCCTGTCACATGGTGTGGTTACACACACACACACACACACACACACTCACACACCGAGCTCTCGCGCCAAGGGTCAGTGGGAGCGAGGATCGGCTCAGAACGCCGCACCGCTTTTCTCTCCCCCCTTCTCTCCTTTTTTTTCTTGTTCCCTTTTTTCTCCCTGTGTGATGAGGGTGGGGGATAGGAAAAGAGGGAGAGAGAAAGGAGAAAGAGGGAGAGAGAGAGAGAGAAAGAGAAACAGAGCTGCGTCTCTCTTCCTGCACACAACGGACTCTTTTTATCTGCCTTCAGAAAATGCGGCTGCAGAGTGTGTGTGCCTGAGTGTGTATGTGTGTGCATACATTCATTTGTGTGTGTGCGTGTGTGAGAGTGTGTACATGTGTGTGTACACACTTGCACATATGTGTACGTGCTTATGTGTGCTTTTGTTCATGAGAGGATGTGTGTGTGCGTGCGTGTGCTTGCGTTTCTGTGCGAGTGTGTGAGTGTGTGTGTGCGTTTCTGTGTGTCAGCAGGGGGGCTATGCAGCCTTGCTTCCCCTCCGCCTCCCCCAACACCCCCCACCCCCACCTCCACCCTACCCCTACTGGCGCTGGAAGCTCCTCTGGACTATCTGAGTGTGACGGAGCGAGGGAGGGAGGGAGGTAGAGAGAGAGAGAGGGAGTTAGAGAGGAACGTGGGGGGAGGAGGGCGGATGGGTTGTAGGGGTGCCTGAGTGGGAGAGAAAGAGAGGGAGAGTGAGTGAGTGAGAGACAGAGAGAGAGCAAGAGAGGACATGGCAAGTAGGGTGCGTGTGTATGTGGGAGAGAGGGAAAATGAGTGTGTGTGCGTGTGTGAGAGAGAAAGAGAGAGGGGAAAAAGTGCATGTGTGTGAGATAGAGAGAGGGGAACAGAGAGGAGGAAAGAGAGAGTGAGTGAGTGTGTGTGTGTGTGTGTGTGTGTGTGTAGGAGACAGGAGGAAGTATGTGTGTGTGTGTGTGTGTGTGTATGAGGAAAAGAGGGAGAGATGTCTGAGGGAGGGTGCATGTCTAGCCTCTTCCGTAAGTCGCCCAAACCAGACGAGGCCAATGAGCACATCCAGCCAGACGGAGAGTAAGCTCACTAGAATACAAACACACCACAACACCAAGGCACTACAACACAAGCACCCAATAACACTAGCACACAAGCATACTTCAAGACAAGCACACTACAAAACAAGGGCACTAGAGCACATAAATTATGAAGCTTAAAACTGGATTAATGGCCCACTTCATATAAGTGTCCTTGTTATAATGTCCTTACTGATGGATATCCCATGTAATGACATGCTATTACATGTTACTAACACTGACCCTGCACCCTTTTACACTTGTTACAAAGCATTCATATAAAATACTAGGCAGAAGGACATTAACTGACTAATAAGCACATGACCAGTAGTTATCATGACATTGAGGTGATTAAATGATTACTATTTTATATATATATAACAAAGGGTGTGTGATGTTCTATGCACTCTGGTCATGACTGTGTGTAGTCTAAGTGCCCTACATTAATGGCTGCTTCTGCCCTGGTGCTCCCCTCCTCTAAGTGTCAGATGTCAGTGATGATCCCTGCAGTTAAAAGGAGAGAGTCGTCACACACCACCTCCCCTTGTCTCTGCCTCTCTCTCTCTCTCTCTCTCTCTCTCTCCCCCCCCTCTTTCGGCATCACGCAGGAGAGGAGAGGCCATAGTGCCAGTACATGAATCTCTTCAAGGTTTCCTTCCTAAATTATGCGGATGTCTCCTTTACACAACAACACTATACTTTTATATAAAAACTAACTTTGAATCTAAAAAGGCATACAAAACCTTAGAAATATTTTCCAGATTGTTGTTGGCACCGCTAAAAGATAATTGCTGCCTGAATGCACAGTGCAAATCCTTGACGGAATAACATCCAGTTACATCCAGTCTTCATATGTTTAGATTCATTTGGAGACAGTACTGACAAAATCTAATGAAAGTAATGATGAAAAGTTACATAGATTTGTTTTAAAATAAGGTCTTTAGCCAAAAGATTCCCAAAGGAAAGTTAAACACCCTGAGCTTGGCTTGTTTTGTTAAGACAATACACACATATTGTTGTGAAATGCCAAAATCAAAACAAAGTCACACTTAAACATGCCTCTATAGCTAGGAGGTGTGTTTATCTTTTTCTTTGGTTAGGGTTAAAGAAGAAGCTTTTGGAAATGCATTGTTTAGTCATAGTCCTGAAAAAAAGGCTTGGCGGAATGACGACCTCAGCATGATTTATAAGCAAACAAAAACGTGATTTCCTTAAACTGTTACAGCTGACCGGTGTGATTGTGTGTGTGTAATCCTTCTGAAATCTGTTTCAGATAATTAACGGACTTTATGGTACTTTTTATGTACACAAATGTCATATTTAAACATTAATGATCATGAAGATGAACTGGAAGAGAGTTTCTGTGCCCTTTTATATAGTATAGTGTTAGCTACTGCTAATGTAAATCCCACCATATTGAAGCTTGGGTGCTAGGACTAAAGTCACTTTAGTAATAACATGTATAGTAAATATATATCCATATCCACAGCAGCCAATCTGAAATCTAAAACTTCCTTCATTCAAATACAAATACACTTTACAGAAGATTCTCTGCAGATGTAGTCAATAGACACACAACAGTATATATCCAGATCTTTGTTTCCAACAAATTTTAGTTCATATTTTATAACTTATATTTTACGGAACTTTAAGACAAAAGTTTTTGATAAAGGAGTTGACCTAATAGAAAAACCTATAACACTTTCTATGCGTTATAACTTGAATTGTCACAAAGCATTATAAAGTTGAATGTGCTTCCAGTTTATTTATGTATGTGTTTGTTTGTAGGGCATATCCATAGGGCACATTTTTTTCATGTTACTCCCAAAACGAAAGTGAAAGATAGAAAGATGTGAAAGATGTAATCGTCCTACATTCCCTTGCCATTGGGTAGTTTGGGCAGTTTTCCATGGAAGCACCCATTTGTAGCATTATATATACATGTTAATAGTTTAAAACAAAATACAGAAAAACTCAAGCATGATGTTTGACTTTCTGCTGTCTCATTGTTGAGGTATTATGCAGTCTGGGGGAGATTGAAATCTTGGCACTCCCATTGATTTTAGTGTCTGTTGCTCTGCCAAAATTATAAGCCCAGGAAGTATTCAAAATGGGCCTTGGAGATTTGAGTTTTTAAATGGAACACCCAACGACTGTGCTTTCAGTCCCAGAGGAAACTACCACTGGGCATCACTGGCACATAACACCTCACTTGTAAAGTACATTTATATTTAATACATAAACCGGATTTAAAACATTTGTGGCCTGTTGTTGAAATGTTACATTTTATTCACCTACCTGAAGTTTAAACATCAATCATGAAGGAAGCTGTGTTGCTAACTGACATACTACATACAAACACACACTTGGCATGTCAAGGTCTTTAATGGCCCTTACTGTATGTTTCACACTGTGGTTTCGACACTGTGGCCTTAAATGTTTGACTCAATGAAGAACATGCCCATGCCCAAATGCCCGAACAAGTACAGCTGGGGAAATACTGTGATAGTGAATGGCAAATATCAGCGCTGAGGTCAGAGGTCTGTTGTTTGCTATTTGACAGTGTTTCAGTGGATTTGCCAGCTTTTTAGTAATCTCATTTATCCCAGGTATACTGTATCAGTGAGACCACTCGAGTAACTTGGATTTGATGTAACACATAATTGTAAAACAATTAATATTCTAAAATAATTTAATATTTAAGATATTTAAAAAAAAATTCGAAAGTAAATTTTTTTGTAACTAAAGTTACCCACACCGCTGCCTCTGCTGCACACTAATGCGTCACCATATGTGCATATTCATTGCATCCATATTCGCGATAACAATAGTCAAACAATTCTGCATAATAAAGAGATCTACTACTATTAATCATGATAAAGACATCTACTATTTAATCCCTTTCCATATGCAAGTGCTTACGTCTGGTTAATTCTTACATTCCTGCACTTTCCACAGACTTTCTATGAACCCAGTATTCACAAAACTTCATAAATGCATTCATAAAGGGTCATAATCAGTAAAGCTATATAATTAAGGACTAAAAACTTGATAAGACTATTCATTTCATGGCAATTCAGGAATGACATAATAAAGTTGTCATATAAAACTTTACTTGAAGTTAGTCTTATGATACAGTGTTATTCAAAAGTTTGGCTTCTCTGTTGTCAGCTGAAATATACAGTCACTCTTGGATATTTTCAGCAAACATTAATGTGGTTATTTTTGATGGCATAAATTAAAAAACAAAAAAATTATGGCACTGTGCGAACGTTTGGGCACCCTCCATAATCAATACTTAGTAACATCACAGCTTGCAAACGCTTTTTATAGTCAGCTAAAAATCGTTCAGTTCTTGTACTTGGGATTTTCGCCCTTTCTTCCTTGCAAAATGCTTCTAGTTGTGTAATACTCTTTGATCGTCTTGCACTCACAGCTCTTTCAAGGCCTACCCACAATTTTGAATGATGTTTATATCAGGGGACTGTGATGGCCATTCAAAAACCTTCAGCTTGCGTCTCTTGAGGTAGTCCATGGTGGTTTTCGAGGTATGTAAGATCATTGTCCTATTGTAGAAGCCATTTTCTTTTTAACTTCAGCTGTTTTACAGATGGTGTGATGTTTGCTTCCGGAATTTGCTGGTATTAAGTAGAATTTATTCTTCCCTCCACACCTGAAGTGTGTCCCATGCCCCTGTCTGCAACACAGCCCCAAGAATGATATCCACCCCCATGCATAATAGTTAGCTAGGCATTCATTTCATGAAATGCTGCTCCTCTTTTCTACAAACATGCCTTTGCTGATTGTGGCCAAAGAATTCTATTTTAACTTCATCAGTCCAAAGGCTTATGTAGATGTTCTGTTGCATAATTCTGACCATCGGATTAATAAAGGATTCACGGGTAAGGTTTTCTTTTGCTGACCATTCCATGACGGTGTCATCTGTGCAGGTATCACTGCACAGCGAACCACCACTCCTGAGTCTGCTAAATTGTCCTGCAGATTTATTGCAGTCAAATGGAGGTTCTGATTTGTCTTTGATTTGTCAGCGTAAGGGCAGTTCTCTCTGACATTTTTCAGATGTCATGTTGACCTCCACAGTTCCCCTGAACTTCCAACTCTTTTACATGTTTTACTGTGGAAACTGCAAGCTGACAACACTCGCTGATGTCTTCTTGTAGTCTTTCTACTGCATTGTGGGCAACAATAAGTTACACAGCGGCTTAGAGGAACCCATGTTTTTTTCTGTGTCCATGCGTGTGCACAAGGTCTGAAGACTCACAGTAATTGTGAAGCTTTAAAATTTGGACAAGCTGGCATTTACTAATGATAGTTGATGGCATGCATTGAATGTAAAGAGCTGATTAAGGTCTGAAACCTTCTGAGGCTTTGGAACTCTTATGTGCCCAAACTTTTGCACAGAGACGATTTTATGGCACAAAAACTATTCATCAATGTTTGTGCATTTGATCCATTTCTTAAAGCGATGGTGTTTACCAACTTTTCAATTACAAAATGCCAAAAAAATATTTTTTATAAAAATATTTTTTTCCAACTGTGCCCAATCTTTTGCAAAACAAGTATCCTTCAGACCCCAAACCCTTTGGTCAGACAGGTGACAAAAACAAGCTACCATTCACTGTCAATGACAAGGCGATGGGCAACAGAAGGCAAGAAGTGGAGGTGGTTTGGCCACAGGCTGCCAGGAAGTGCATGGAAAAAATAGAGAAAGTGTCATTTTATGAAAATACTGGACGATAAATCCATGCAATTTCTTATAGCCAACAGCCAACCCAAGCGGAGGAGGTGTGGTGGTCACGTAAGTTCAGAATTAAATTCAACATGGCAGACAACTTTGAAAAGACAGAAACAGAGTTTCACATTTTCCATTATTTGTCTACTCATTTGAGGTGTTTTTTATGTTGATTTGTAGGAACAAGTAGGAATAGACACACGACGGAATGCCCACAAGGTAAAAACTGCCAAAATGATCAAATCACCTTGTTAATTTGTTTTTGACGTAATCCCAGGAATATCAAAGTTTACAATATGGGTGGGCAAGCTTTTTGCTACTGTACTGTAAGTTGTGTGTGTGTGTGGAGAGAGAGAGAGCGAGAGCATGAGTGCCGTCATCCTCCTTCTGCCCTCATATCTGGCCCTCTCTTCCTGTCTTTTTTACACACACACACACTCTTTCATAAGCTTCCTTGTTTGACCCTTTCCCTTCTGCCTGTGTGACTACTCCCACTGTTAACCTAGAAAGTTAGTCAGGAGTAAATAGGAAGTCACACACACACACACACACATTCACACACAAATGCTGACACTTGCATAAACTCATATGTGAGCATCTGGAAACACACATAGACAGAAAGACACAGACAGCCACACACACACACACACACATACACACTGGCTGGAGAATTCAACCTGATGATCTCTGTTAACTGAACACTGTAATCGCCACAGATGTCACTGTCACAGCTGCATATCTAATTAATCTCTCTCTCTCTCACCGTCTCTCTTCGTCATTCACTCACTCACACTGAAGTCAAGAAAGACATAAGTACATTCAGTTGGTCAATATGAGATTTGTATAATTAAACTACTATGTATATTTGTCTTAACCTCACCATCACAAGACACAGACTTAGATTTAGCCAATGGCTCACAGCACTTTTTGTCAGCCAGGTCAATTGTTCTAATCAAGTTCTCTCTCTCTCACACACACACACACACTTCACAAATGCATTTACAAAAACAACAAAAAGAAACAAACAGCTCACACACATAACTCTGCAAAAGCCACGTTGTGATGACCAATACAAAATTTTATTTCAACTCAAGAACCCATAACAAGAATATATGACAGTATAAAACTATACAAACTTTGGTCTCTGTGCTCTTACGATGAGAGAGACAGAGCCGTCCTGGATAGAGACAGGTAGACTGCACCATGATTGAGGTGGCCCATTAAAAAAAAAACACACACACACTCACACGCACTATAGAATGCCGATGTACGGTAAAATGTGCCTTGGCTTTTAAACATATGTCCAGTAGACATGAGTAAATATGTACTGGAGCATATTGCACTTGATTCACTTTGGCACACCATAGCACATGGACACAGACATTAGGTTTCCCCATTTACAACATGCCGATGGAGAACTGGTGACCATAATGATGGTGGCCATTGATAATGTCAACCATAATAGGCAATGTCGCTTACATACCCTCTACATACATACTGGATGTCTGCGTTTAGTTTTTTGTTGTTGTTTTTTATGGGGGATGTGGTGGTATTGTACAAATGGACATTATTTTACAGTGCTGAAATGAACAGCACATACTGTATCACACACATACAGTCCTGTTGCTTTCCTGAGGATGACAACAGAGTCTCTTTGTATTCCCAAGTCTTTGGGGGCAGTGTGTGTGTGTGTGTGTGTGTGTGGGAGGGGGGTAGTGGTGGTGAGTGTGTGTGTGTGTGTGTGTGTGTATATACAGGAATATCGGACATGATCTTAGTCTGGCTAATGTTTAAAGTGACTATAAAATGAACAGTGTTTTATTTCTTGAAGGTGTGTTTGGATGACTTATGTACATGTGTGTGTGTGTGTATATGTATGTATCAGAGTGTGTGTGTGGCATCTCATCGTGGCACTGCGGCTGACTGGCGCTGAAGGTGAGCAGGTTTGTTGGGCACGGGAGGCTTCACACCTGTGGGCACACCGTTGCTACCGGAGAGACCGAAGTTGCGTCTCAGCTGTGCCACCCGATTGCCATAGACGGAGGAAGAGGGCGAGGAGAAACCCTCAGAGACATCTACAGGAGAGAGAGAAAAAAACATAAATATGTACAGAAATGTGTGTGTTAAATTTGTATTTGGTATATTACTAAATTTACAAAATTACATTTAAATGTACAAAATCTGTCGCAGACTAGCCAATGACCAGAAAAAGAAAAAGAGATTTCCTGTTAATGTCTGCCTGGCATTGCCTAGCTAAGGTGGGAGGGAAAGGATGGACACTTTACCTCAGGACATGCATACATTCACCCACTCACTGCTCAGCCAGTAGGCATGCATGTACACACACACACACACACACAAATGCAACCACATAGATTAATGATACAAGTGCACACAAAATCACACACACAAATACGAACACACAAACCCACATGCAACCACATATACATGATACAAGTGCACACAAAACCACACACAAACACAGTACTGCACACACAAGGGTAGTATTCATAATGACTTACAAATTGACATAACCTGACACTGTTATTCACCCAATACTGCTAGTCATGACTGTTATAATGTACCATAAAAGTATTACCTTAGCCTACTCAGTGTACCACATTGCTTCATAACACTTCACAATGTTATTATAACCATTTTTGAACAGTTACCTACACACTAGTAGGCCTATCAGTAACTATAATCCTCTGTGTGTAAAACCCTTTGGACTGGTGTTTATAATACTTTATAGACACAGATTTAAGTAAAGCGCTAGTGGAGAGGGAACAATGGTCATCATAATACGCATGCACGCCTATCTGATCATCACTCTGTCACTTCCTACTCTGCCACCTTTGTGGCACTCCATAGAATTAAATCGAAGTGAGTGAAACTGTATTGAACTGTTCTGAACCCTGTCAATGGTGGTAATGAACTGGAGAAGGCCATTTAGCTAGTCGATCATACAATCAGTAGACACACATCTCCCTGCAACAAAGACCCAGTTTCCCCACTCAGGGACTTTTTTATTTATGACTGTCTTTTTCTCAGTTTTTTTCTATCGACGCCTTGATTTTGAAACAATGTCAAAATTCCAGAATGTTCTTACACTAAACAGCCACCAAAAATGGAAAATAGATTTTGGTATCACTTTCTATGAACACAGTATTCATACAGTATTATGCATGCATTCATAAATGGTTATAATGCATCTATAAAGCCTTAAAGCTAATGATCATAGTCATCATAACTCCTGTGCATCCTGATCATTTATTATAATGAATTATATTATCAAACAAGCTATTGCAACTTGAAAGCATCACTAAGGCCTTTTGATACTAAGGTAATTTACCACTTCACTTAATGTGAATGTAATGTGAATGTAATGGTGTCTTGTTGATTTCATATTGATTAATTATGTGTTCATCTCGCTCACTGAGTGCTTGTAACCCTTCATTGTTTTTGCATGTGCGGTAAGGCACAAAGAGGGATTATTAACACAAAGCCGAAGCTTTATAATGCTTTGTGACTTTCTGTGGGAAAAGCTTAAAAGATAACATTATAATGTCTTATAAGTGCAGTCATTAGATTGAATAAACCATTATGGAGACTTGTGACATTACATTATGAATGCATTTTAACTGCATTCACAATGCATTCTTTATAAATGTGTTGATCTATATCAGCTTATCTAAATTAACGGTTAGTGTAAGTTAATTACTTTTTTTCACAGAATCTGTTCTAATCAAACTTAATAATAAAAGTGACTGAAAGCATTCATAATTTTTTGAACGTCAGGTTATTGATATCTTTAATAGGTAGTGGTGTAATATAGCCTCTCTTCCGCAAACAAAGCTCATAGGAGCTTAGTCTGGCCATCCTTCATTACTAAACGTCTTCTGGGAGGCGGGCTTAACGTGCGTCCATCAGATGCCTCTGTATACTACTTGATGAATCTACAACCAATCAGACCACTCATTCCGATGACGTATGCCTATGCTCGTTTCTCATTGGTGCCCACAGATTTGGGAAAAATAATTCCTCTAAATCGGCACGATGGCCATACAGACTTGCTCGCGAAATTGTCACAGGAAGTATGGGCGGGCCCAGGCTAGGTGTAATAAGCAGTATGTTCTACAAGGCGGTCGTTACCATTGAATATCTCCCTTCAGAGTGATTCAAGTGCTGCTCATCCTGCATCCTTCAGTCGGGAGTTATTCCACGATAACGATCTCCTTACTGAAGGACCAATCAAAAATCCAAGTATTTATTAGAATTAGTACATGCACAAATTCTTTTATGTTAGCATGTGTTGCTGTAACAGAGCTGCTTGTGTTGATCTCTTTCCCCTTTCTCTCCCTCTCTGTCCTAGGAGACCATGAGTCTATGTGAGGACTGTCGGGGTGTAAGGAGGCCAGATGAAACCAGTAATGAATTTAGAGGGGATGATTCTAAAAATCATGATATGAACATACTGATGTGCCTCTTTTGTAAATAATGGTTTAAAAGTCAAAGTCTCTTGCTTTCTCTTTACCCACTACCTCCCTTCTATCTCTCTTTCTCTCTCTCTCTCACTCCGTTCTTCACTCCATTGACACAGCTGGTCCAGAGGTCAGCTCAGGAGGAATGAGAAAAGGGAACGAGAGAGTGAGAGAGACAGAGATGGCAAGAGGAGGCAGCGACTCAAGATGGGAGAGGAAACGCAGAGGTTACAAGGTGAAAGAGCGAGGGAACAAAGAAAGAGGAATGAAGGAGTGGAGAGGGCGAGATAGCATATCGGGTGAAAGAGGAGGAAGAGGAGGAGGGGGGGGGGGGTGGGGGGGGCTTAAAAAAGGGATGGGGAGGGAGGGGGAGGGGGGTTAGAGCGGTGGAGAGAGAGAAAGAAATGGAAAAAGAGAGAGAGAGAAGGACAGAGGAAAGACAGACGGGGAGAGTCTGAAAGAGGACTTTAGGTCAGGGAAGGGAGAGTGATAGAGAGAGAGAAACAGTGAATAATAGAGAGACAGGCGTAGATGAGGCAAGGTAAAGCAAAGAGAGGGAGAGAAAAAAAGGAGAACAAGGAAAGACTAGACAGAGAATAGAATTGAAAGAGAGAAAATGAGAGAGACAGAAAATGCAGAGAGAAAGAAAGAACTTGAGGACAGAGTGAGAGAGACAGGGGAAAAGAGAGACAGAGAAAGAGAGAAAAAGCCAGAGAGGGGACTTTAGGGGAGAGAGAGAGAGAGAGAGAGAGAGAGAGAGGGGGGGGGGGGGGGGGGGGGGGGGGGGGGGACCGAGGGAGGCAGAGTAGGGGGGGGGGGGGGGGGGGTTTTTGAATGATACGGCGACCAAGGCCCCGAGCAACAGAGGGGGGAGGGGGTATTTTTAGATCTGCCCCTAGGGGGTTAGAGCTGGGAGCACACACACACACACACACACACAGAGATACATGTGTGTATGTGTATACACATACAAACACACAATCACCCTCACACAAATGTACACAATCGTGCTTATAAACCATTTTTTAACTCAGCACTCTACACACACACACTTACACAAATATATGGAAATACATGAAGACACACACACACAGACACACACACACACGCATGCAGTCACACATAGAAATGTGATTACACACAGACTCTTTCACACACTCCTCTGAGACGGTGTGACATCTGTTTTCTGTGACGTTGCTCACACACCTTTCTGTTGTTTCCCTCTGCCGTTTCTCTCCTTCTCCCGTTCCTTCTCTCCTCATGTGTCCGTCTATCTCTCCATCCGTCTGTCTGTCTGCGCTCTCTACCTCTACCCATCTGTCTTCCCTCTCCATTTCTCCATTTCTCTGTCCTCACGACATCCACTACCCCCCCTCCTCCCCAACACCACTTCCCTTCACACACACACACACACACACACACACACACACACACACACACTCAGCGAGGCTCCTGCCCCGCGCCCCCCCACGATCCACTCTCAATCCACCACGGTTGTGTTGTCACCATGGAAACGCAACTTATGCCCCAGAGATACATGCAACGCACGCAAGCAGTCACCTCCGCCCCCACCTCCCCACGCACACACACACACACACACACACACACACACACACACACAATTGCACGGCCATGCACACATCCCTCCACAGACCCACACGCACACACACACACACACACACATATCCAAAACACACCTTATTGACATTGCACACAGTGCTATTGCCTCACTCTGTGTGGCTGACATGCCCATGCAGTGATGCAGTGAAAGTTCAGTGCTTCAATCAGCATATTTTCAGGTCACATCACTACTCTCCGTATGGACCCAAGCTCCCATAGATAACGGCTATCTCAAAGCCTTTATTTGGATTTCCTGCCTTTTGTTTATTCATCTCTTTTTTTTTCTGCTTACTACAGCTCAGTTGCTCTGTCATTCTTTCACCCCCGTACATCATCCAGTCTGTTTTTTTTTTCCTACACTCTCTTATGACTAAGTAGATTTTTTTTTGTCATTGTGTGAATTTCACATGAATGAAATGATTTGCGGTTGTGACCAGCAGGGGGAGTCAGGTCGTTTAAATTCACTATAATGTAGCTGTTCAAAAGCCCACTAGATGGCAATAGTCAACACCACAAAGCCTCACTCCATTTTCTCCACTTAGTGACATCTCAATAGAGTTTACTGACCTAAATAACGCATTGTTGTCCAGATGTTATTTTGGTCATGATTAAACTCTTACCTTTTTGTCCTTCCTGACTCTCCTGAGTAACAGGTTTCTCCTTGATTGACAGCCTCTCTTTCACGGATGGCTGAGTGTCCCGGGGGCGGGACTTGACAGCAGTGATTGACAGGCCAGGGCCGCTGGAGTGGGATCTGCAAAAGATGCCCGAGTCACTGAGGTCGTCTGAGGCGCTGCCCGAGTTCTCCTCCTCCGAGGGGTCTTTCAGGTCATCCTCAACAGTGCCCGAGTCGTCAGAGTCATCCTTGGGGTCCTGCAAGTGGCTCAGGCTTGGCAAATCACAGGCCGGCTTTGGGTCCTCTGGGACGGGCCCCGTGCTGCCAGAGTCACTCATCTCCTCAGGTTTCTGTAATTAAAACAGCATCGATCACCCACTGTGTGTGTGTGTGTGTGTGTGTGTGTGTGTG
>JAGFZM010001674.1:4403-20492 GCA_017657215.1 Limnothrissa miodon | reverse complement strand
TTATTCTGAGTAAGTACATTTCTTAAAGTATATTTCTTCTCCATCTGTCAGATACACTGTCTCCACAATGATCTGCCACACATCTGCCACTACAATGATCCGCCACACCTCTCTAGGCTGGTCATTTAACAGACAAATCCTCATTAAACAAACTCACATGAATAAACAAAAATACTCTCTCACACACAGAATCAGCTACTGGCAGCTGACCTCTGAGGCACACGGCATGTTTAAACTAAACAAGAGTGGCATTCTTAGTGCCGGTAATCCCTGAAACACACACACACACACACACAGTGCCGGCAATCACTGAAACAGGAGCAAGACAGCATACATGAGACTGTAGTCCATAAGCACAACATACACAAACTAAATTAACACGATTTAACACACACAAACTACTACTACTGTGTATGGAAGGAAAGAAAGAAAGAAAGAAAGAAAGAAAGAAAGAAACCTATATCTTAGCAGAGAGTGATTTTTAAAATTAGAACACAGAAAACCAAAATGCTGAGCAGAAAGTAGAGGGCTAGAGATGAAAAGAGTAAGAGAGAGATGAAAGGAGTTTAGATGTGGTGAGAAGTTGAAAGACAGAAAAGCAGGACAGAAAAGAAGCCTACACATCATATACACACACACACACACACACACAATAAAAGTAGTTGAGGGCAAAAAAGTTGCCAAGTTGCCACACAAACAAGCTAAAAGAAAGCATTAGTATTCACTGGTTGCCTTCCACAAACAAACACACACACACACACACACACACACACAAAACAGCAAGCAAGTAGAACGCCTTAGCATACTCACTGGCAGGAGGCTTGTGTTTTAAAGTGAGCTGCGTTGGCTTGAATATGCTCTCCTCATGGCTTTGTATGCAGAGCTATAGTGACATCACAGCATTCCTCTCCCTCTGCCTGTGTGTGTGTCTCTGGGTCTGTCTGTCAGCCTCTGTGTGTGTGTGGTGTGTGTGGCCGCTCACAAAAGTCTCGGGAGCTGACTCCTCCCCTAACGCCTGCTCACACTCGCACATGTTCTCTCTTTCGCCCTCTTTTTTTGCCCTCTCTCTTTCTCTCGCTTACTTACTCAAGTTTTTTTTCTCCTTTCTCTCTCAGTCTTTCTCTGTCCCCCTCTACCCCTCCCTCCCTTGCTCTCCTTCTCAGTCTGTCTGGGTTCTCTGTTGGGCTGAATCACACGGGCAAAAACTGAGTGAAACTCAGACAGGCAAACAGGCTATTGATTGGGAAAGTAGAGGATCGGGGGTTGTTTCAGTTTGTGTGTGTCTGAGTGTGAGTGTGAGTGTGTGTGTGTGTGTGTGTGTTTGTGTGAGAGTGAGAGTCCACTAGAAGGGGGGCACATTTGAAAAGGCAAGGAGGAGGAGGGGCAGTGGAAATGTATTGTCTCCACATTGTAAAGAATGGATGACCCTAACACAGGAACAAGCAAGCAGGAAAAACAGCACAGCATCTTAATTGGCATCACACAGAAAGAGAGATGTGTGTGTGTGTGTGTTTACCTATCAGTGTCTGCTGATGGGAAATTCAGCGTGTTTGTTTCCTGGCAGTTAGTTATATGTGAGTAGAATAGGGAGTATAATAGATGTGACTAATCAGAAGGAGTGGTAGCAGGAGCTGTGAAAGGCTGATCACATGTGTTTGCGTGTGTGTGTGTGTTTTTTTATGTAAGCTGAAGCTCAGGTGATAATACCTGCCTGACCAGCCAAGCCCTGCTGTCTAATGTCCTGCCCTGCGCACCCACATAATAACCGCTTTCTTGCACACAGAATTTGATGAATAAGGCACAATTGTGCATATGAGAGAGAATCACAAGTGATACTCAACCAGTACCAGACCCTCTCTCCCAGCCTGAGAGTAGTTCTAAATCAGTCACAAAACAAAAAGTAAAACTGTTAATATTTCTGTGAAGCCAAATTTAAACATTCCTTTCTTTCTTAGTTCTGACCCCAGATCTTAGTTATAAACAAATCTATCTGAAAACTATGAAAATAAAGGGGTCAGAAAATATTTTTCTCCCCACAAATTTAGATGAACCTTTAATTGAGTACTTACACTGCACTGTAAGTGTGCAAGATGGTAAAGAATGCACTACCCATCATTTGGAGTGTCAATAGTACCAATAGTAGAGAGCTCTTGGTTTAAAGAGACTGGATGCAGACCATGTGCAGACACGACACTGCAAATACATGTGAACAGAGAGAACAGGTCAGGTTTTGCGAACACATGTCTCTCCAGGTATCACGATGTTATCTTCTGTCGAGGCCTAGCCTGGTGATAATCACAACACTCTACACGTCACTTTGTACAGTATACAGGGTTTGGTCACTCGGTAGCACACACGTTTTCAGCTGAAGGTGTTGGAAGTTCAAAAGGATTGGATCAGCTCTTGACTGATAGCATTCTAGCTCTGCATTCACAATGTCTGCCTTTGTTGACTGATTGGATCCATTGAAATGCCTCTGGAGACAACAAGCTCAATAGGATCCAATCCAGACTAGGACTGTAGGGAGGTGATAGTGTGATAGGTAGAGGGTGAGGCCTAGGCTGGGTCAGCTGTAGCCACCCAGCACACCCAGCCTCTAGGGCACGCTACACATACACACGCACCAACCTCCCCTTTTTAACAGCTCCAAAAAGAGAAATTCCAGAGGGCCATTAAAAATGTCATACCAAACCAAGTCGTTCCATGCCATATTGGATATTTGGAAATTATCTCGGTCTTTTGAGGTAACAATCTGGTGAATTTCTAAACCTTTTGACTTCTATTTTGTTAGGCAAATTGCAACTGAATTCTCAGCCAGTCCTTGTGATTATTGCCATTCTTGATTTCAAGTCTTCAAATAATAATAATAAAAAAAATGGAAATAGTTGAAACAGCAAAACCTTTTCCAAAAGAGTACCTATAGGCCTACCAAAGTTGTGAATAATTTTATTCATAAATAATATTATCAAGGTTATTTTTCCAAGTATTTTAGACTCCTTTAGTCACAAGGATATGGAAAAAACATAAGTGAGTCATTGTCCAGTAGAAATCCGCACACATTAGATCAATCATTCTTACCCACATGTTTACTGGGTGGAGTTACGGTACATTGCAGTTTTATTGATTGCACAAGCTGGGCTTTGGATGATATTTCCACATTGTGCCACTGCTGATGTGTCAGCCCTTCAAGTCTGTCATACTGTAGGCAGACTGTTTATGGGTAGACTGGGGAGTAAACACCTTGAACCACATTCTAGTAGTGTACTCCATTTACAGAAATGCCCAGAGTTTCAGTGACCCAAGACCAAGGACCCACACCTCATACCAGGTTTCCTTTCAGGAAAATCAACATTTTGTGTGTGTATGTTTGTGTGTAAGCAAGAGAGAGTGTGTGTGTGTGTGTGTGTGTGTGTGTGCATACATTTCTGTGCATACTGTATGTGAGGAAACTGAAAATATTGCCCATCTGTCTTTCTTATATCATCTTTCTTATATCAAACAACTGTGTCCAAAATCATTAAACACTGGTGAACACTGACACATAGCGTGCCACATTTGAGGCATTACACAGATTACACTAAACAATTCTGTACAACATTCCATCTCGATGGCAACCTCTGCTGCCGTCTGTGCAGCACTAGCAGGCAAAACAGCAGATTTCCATTGCAAAGTCAAGCTTTCCCACCTCACACTCGGCCACCAGATTCACGTTTGCTTCTAGAGAACAGCAGCAGAGGGCACGTTCTACAAACAAACTGAGAAGGTCGCTCGTTCAAAGAGAAATGGCTTGTTAATTTCCATGCATGACATTGTATTAATGGTCCGTTAATGGCATGGTTGAAATGGGTTGTTTTGTCAGTGTCAAACATTTATTAATGTTTTTGTCAGTGCCTTTTAAAACAACTCTCCTCTTCCAACTAGTTTGTCAGCACAGAACCACATACACATATAAAAAGATAGGGAAGTCTAAGAGTATTTTCTCTTGTGCACACTGTTACCAGAAAAAAAAAGAGTAATTGGAGATCTGTTGTTGTGTTTCATGTTTGTTTTTGGGTAGACGTGGAGCCATGTCTGCCCAAAGATCTGGGACACTACTTCATATCTTGTCATCTGCTGTAAAAGGATGCATGATAAGAAAATGTAGTGTTTTGTAAATGTGTGTGTGTGTGTACATGTCTGCGTGTGTTAGTAGGCTTGTCTAGACCTGCATACCAGACCCCCCTTACTCACAAGATCCTTTAAACTTTATCTAGTGTGTGTGTGTGTGTGTCTGTTCCTTGTCTCCTAGAAACACTCACTTATTTACACTCATCAGACAAATATTCCAAAAACTCAATCCCAAGGGACTATCCATGACCAACATACATTTTCATGATTCAAATCCCTGTCTAGTGGCAGTATATTTTGCTCTTTCACTACCAACAATCCCCACCCAACAAATCTACCCTCTGTTCTTCATCTCTCTGCTTGTACACCATTCCGTTTTGCTTGTACATGAATGTAATCAAAACAGTAAGTACTATAGAAAGAATGGATGAATAAATGAAAATGTGTGTGGTAAATAAGCTACAGTGTACATATATGTGTATGTACTCAGTGTGAGTATAGCCATGCACAAATGTCAGGAACTAGGACAGAGAGAGAGGGAGGGGGGGGGAGTGAGAGAGAGAGAGAGAGTAAGAGAGGGAAGCTCAGTGATCTACATGAGCAGGCGGTACTGTTCCACGGGGGAAGTATCCATAGCCTCTCAGCAGTCAAAGCCTTCAACTCCATTTGATCATGCCGAGACCCTTCACCTCCCCACTGGTGACAACAGCTATTTAAACGGCTATTTTTGGACAACACTGAAACTCAGCCACTCTCACATTGTGTGTGTACACTGTGCATGAGTGTGTGTTTGTGTGTGTTTCTGTGTATTTCTATGTCTAGTGTGTGTGTGTGTGTGTGTGTGTGCGCACTAATAAGTTTTGCTGTTTGTTTCATGTTTGAAGGTCACGGTCACTTTACGTCAGTACTTTGAGGTTTTCCTCTGTATCCTTGGGGAAAGTTCTGTTTCCCCACTTGTACTTCCTTCTACACTTATCTCCTTCAGTATGCACGTGGTTGTGTGTGTGTGTGTGTTAACCTATTTCAAAGAGAAATAAATGCTTATCTGTTTTCCTGGTCAAACGTAGAAATATGTCAGTTGAGAAATACATAGATAAGAATGATTATATAAATAAATAACAACATACAAAATAATGAAAACAAGATGAGCTCATGACTACAAGTCATAAGTGCACATGTGTATGTGTAAGAGTAGGGTCATGCTTATAAGGAAATATTGTTGTAGAAAAAAAAGTGTAAGTGTGCATGTGTATGTGTTTTTGCAGTCCCCTAAAAACTCTCTCTCTTTCTTTTACACACCCACTTACACACAGAGAGCGAGAGAGAGAGAGAGAGAGAGAGAGAGAGAGAGAGAGAGAGAGAGAGGTAGAAAGGGAAAGAGACAAGAGTGCAAAATTACTATAATTAATGGAGGAATCTTTCCATTGGCTCTGTCTGGTTTACAAACATGCAAGCAAAATGTCAAATGGAGACTTCAAGATATCAAACTGAAAAAAACAAGTCACATTAAGCGGTCTTTATCACACAAGCATGCATTCAGGCAGCTGTAGTTCTGTGCTCTCTCGAGTCTGTTTTTAAAGATATATAATCACTTGTGAAAACACACTTCCCTTGTTTGCTGTATGCAATATTCCTATCACAACTCTTTTTAGTGTGCATGTGCAGTGTGTGCGCTGAGTTTGTGTGTTTGTTATGACAGTATGCTTAAATGCTTTCAATACAGATCCCAAAACCAATTAAATATGAATGACTGAGATAAAAATGATGATGACTTTCTCTCTTTGTGTATCCCTCTATATAAAATAAATGAGACTCCAAAACACATTTGTGTGTTTTATTCCACTTTTCTGCCTTTCTCTCTTATTCCTTTCACTCTAACTACTGGGCCTGTGCTATCTTTGTCCTTCCCTGCCCTCTGCTGTCAAGTTGTCATACTCTCACTGCCCTCTAGTGGTGACTAAAATAAAATAATGTTTTGGCTGACCCTAATGGACACAAGGAACCTCTACAGAGAAAGTACAAAAAACAACAAATGTCCAGCTGTGCTAATGGACTGTTCAAAATGCCAGAAAAGTGGTAAAGCCTCCATTTCAGTCACCTAAAATAAGTTAAGCAAGTGTTTTTGACCTGCAAAAAAGGTCTCAAGTCTCCTTCAGCCAACCAGAAGGCTAATCCTTTGGGGCTATTGCTCTGTTGTCAAGGAAACCAGAAGAACACTTTCGGAAAAGTTCTTTTGTTCTAGAAGTTGGGATATAAGAACTTCATAATGGCAGACAGGCAAACTTCTGTTGTTCAAAAGTTAAGAAGAAGCTGCACTATTTTTGTTTGAAGAATTCACTTTAGGAAAAGGGTTCTTTGGGATTAACTGTAACTATTCTTAACCCCTTAAAATGCACCAAAACTAACCTTCAAGTCATTCCATCCATTGACACCTTAACATTGAATTGTTTTTTGTAGTGGTAAGCCACAATGATAGGTTCTTCGAGTTTTAAATTATTTCCATAGCATGGCATTGTTTTACATGCATTTATCTAGGCCTGTTTAGTAGTTACATTTCATCAAGGTAACTAGCAAAAAGCGTTTGTATTCTTATCAAGGTCTTAGAATTAGCATGCTAACTAGTTAGCTTTTCACTACTCCTTTACCACAATAGGCTGTCATCTGGGCTGTGTGTTTTTACAAGGCAAACCTACTCAGTACTCCAATTTTAGGCTTAATCTCATAGGCCTACTACTACTGCACAAGCCTACTGCTTCTTCTTAAACACATAGCAACATGGCTAACAGTCAGTAGCAATGTTTAAGTAAGTATCAGACTAGTTTGCCAGGTAGTCCTTAATAATCACTTACCTGCTGGAGGACTATCAGCGTTTATCCATCTGGTGTCAGTCATGTGATCTTAATGATCACCTGAAACCTCACTAATGAGCTAGTCTGATTGCTACCTTGTTCTAGACACAGATAATTAGCTACAACCAGGGAACAATGGATCCAAACGTCTGCATGACTGAAGAATTATGAGCAAAAGTGGAGTGAGGTGCTGGCACAATTCAAAGGTTCAAATCTTTCTCATAATAGTAGATGTATCTTTATTAGAAAAGAGGTCTTAGCATTTACTTAAACAGGATCATTTTGTGAAGATTTGAGTGTTTACCTTTTCATTAATACAGGGTTGTGGTGGTGTGGATAAGTAAAATAACGTTAGACTTACCAGATCCAATTTGTGCTTGTCTCTGGGATCAATGCTGATGATACATTTTGGAAATGCACACCAGATATGCATCTTTACCTTGTTATGTCCACTGTTAAATTGAATGTTAGTTTAACCTCTGCCTCTGGAGAACAATGTCTACGTTTAGCCTACTCACTGCCCATGGAGTGACTGACCATTTTGTGTTTTGTCTATGTCTTTGTGTTTAAGCTTTGTCTAAGCTATGGGTGCCCTTTGTATCAGCCCTTTGTGCTACATTAGCCTATTACTTACGTATTGTTGTAATGTATACTCAGGGCATTGATGTAACAGAACTTAATGCTCGGTCAATTTTCCCTGTACAATGGATGAAAAAGTATAGGGATAGTAAGGGATAGTCACTGTTTTTTGGTCTGTCCTCTGTAATATACAAGAGCCCTTGTTGTCGCTGATTTAAATTTTATCATTCTTTTTAGTGATAATGACTGAGGAATGTCACAGGCCTTCATCTCAGAAGTCTGGTTGCCTTATTCAACACATAACTTAGATAGGTTTAGGATGACATGGAAGCAAATAAGTGTCATGCATCAAGACGATGGAAAACCAGGCATTGTGCTTTAGAATAAAGGATTTATTTGGATGAAAATTTTTTTTTTTTTTTTTTACTTGAGAACCTTTTCATAGTACTGTTTACAATGGAAACACTGTATTTATTATATAGAAAAAAAATCTCAGGTGAAGTCGGCCACACAATTTGTAAATTTGTGACATGATCCGACCTGTGGGATCAAAACATATTGCGTCAGGACGTCTACAGATAGAAACCTGGTGGAAGAGAATAAAGGAGAACTAAACTGTTTCCATCGACTTTAATCACATTATGTCTTATTTGCATCAAGACTTAATCCATCCCCCTCAAGCTAATCAAATTTGTCTTCACTTTAGGGGACTGATGCAAATTTGCAGGTGTTCCTGACCAAGGATCTCAAATGTGCATAACTTAAATGCACACACAAAATATGGATGGCAACCCAGCTAATGCTTTCGTTCGATCAGTGTGTGCACATTTACCTTGGGGGACAGAAAACATAGTGGTTTAGCATTTTTGTGTAATCCTCACATTTCTTCAGAGGGACAGATTTTTGGTTGAGGAAAAACATAGACAGCTGTGGCCGGAATTTCTGACTGTATCTTCTATTCCCAAGCTAGTGAATATGTACGCCTTGAATGTGTAAGTCATGAATACTGAGATACAGGAGATGAGGAATGAGCACAACTATGGCAACTGTCACACACACGCATACACATATACATCCATCTGGAAGCATATGCACCCTTATCTGGCCCCAGGTAAATCAGATTATATTTCTCAATATACACCTGTGCTCTGGATTTATGGCAGCTCAGTCTCTCAACTTTGCCACTGTGGCATTATGTGTATGGGTGTGTGTAATCGAGGAGAAGACTAGAATGAGAAATATGCATTTGTGTGTGTGTGTGTGTGTGTGTGTACATGTGCAGAAATGGTTGTTGGTATGGGATGGTAGGGAGGGAATTTGACCCATACTCTTGGGGTTTACACCCCCATCCCCCAGGCACACACCCACACACAGACCCACACATGGTCCAACACCACAGCCTGTTTACCCTAGAGGGGGCTTTATAGAAGGAAGTGTGTGTGTGTGTGGCAAAAACTGCCACCAGCTGGCAAGGTCACCATTCGAAAGTTAATCTCTCCCTCTGCTTCCCACTCTGTCACTGTCTGACCATCTCTCTCTTTCTCTTTCTCTCTCTCTTGCACGCACTCACACAAACACACACACCTCACATTCCTTCCTCGTGGCATTCATCAGAGGAAACGCATGACAAAAGGTGTGTGCATCTGACATATGTAAAATGCTGTTGTTGGGGTGTGTGTGTGTGTGTGTGTGTGTGTGTGTGTTCATTCATGTATGAGATGGGTGTGGTCATCATTCTAACACTCATTACTATTCCACCCCCATCAGCTGCTCCAACCCTCCTCCAAATCTGCCTTAATTTCCCTTCTCCCTCACTCTCTTTTCCTGTCTTTTGCCCTCTCTCTCTCTCTCTCTCTCTCACACACACACACTCACTCATACACTCTCTCTCTCACTCACACACACACAGGTGTATATCCTTCCATATTAGGGGAAATCCACCCTTTATCAGAAATGAGTCCTCTCTGCCCTTCTCTATTTCCTCTGTGGGGCAGCCCAGCCTCATTAGTCTCATCTCATAGCTTAATTATTAGATACCCACGCCCACTTCTCTCTCTTTCTCCCCCTCTGGAAACCCTTCATTCTCCTCCTCTCTGCATTCCTTGTCCTCTCCACCATTGAAGAGTGAGTGTCCACACACACACACACACACACACACACACACACAGAGAGAGAGGGAGAGAGAAGTGTGTGCTGATTTAGTGATAATGGCCTAGTGTGTCAAAACTGATCATCCCCTCTGTGCAGCTAACCACTCCTGACACCAGATCTCTCTCTCTCTCTCCACAATTAAATTGAAATTAGAAATGCAAATGGCATGATTAAAGGTTAAATACTAAAAATACTGGAAACAAAATGGACAGCCCACACACAGACTCAATGGTAAGGTTTTACATTTGGCAAAAACAAACAAAAAGGCTTAAATTATCAACCCCCAAAAAACGGCATAAAATAAAAAAAAGAATTATAGTTCACAACACGTTCACAAATAAAGCATACTTACATACATACACCAACACAGGCCTAATATGGGCACACACAGAGAACACTCCCAGCCAAGTGGGATCGATTCACATGTGTGAATTTCTTTTTCCTCCATCTGGCCTTGTCAGCAGTTTGTGGGGGGCATGCACGCCCACACGATGTGTGCACACACACACACACAGATGCACATATGTCTCCACATGACCATATATATAAACACACATACAAGAACGCATAAGCACACACAAACACACACATGCACATGTAAGCAACATTTTATCTCAATCTCCCTGGATCTCTCAACTCTTTCAACACTATACTGTTCATTTGGGATGATATGGTTCATTGTGCATGAGTGTGGCTGCGTGTGTATGTGCTTGTGTGTGTGTGTGTGTGTGTTTGTGCGCGCTGGTGGCTGCTGGATAGTCCTGCTGGTGTGTCTCAGACAAAGAGCACCCCTCCCCCTTCCTCCTGTCACACCTCTCCATTCCTCTCTTCCTCTTCTCTCCTCTCTTCCTTTGCCCCCCAGTCACCTTTTCATTTCTCCTCTCCTCTCTCCTGTCCCTCTCAGCACTCTTCTTCTCCTCTGCTATCTTCTCAGTCCTGTCATCTTTCCCCTGCCCTCCTCACCTTTCACCCTTTTCTTTCTCTTCTCCTGCAACACTGCCCACTCCAGTCACTCCATCAGCCCTCCATTCACAGGGAGTGTCTCACACACACACACACACACACACACTGCTCCACTGCCCCACAGCCTGCAGTTATCAGCACTGCACACACACACTCAGGCATGCACACATGCACATACACAGACACACACCCCTTTTTGCTTTGTGTGTCTGTCACTTATGCTCGCCTGTGGCCAATGATAACCATGACCACAACCCCCCCCCCCCCCCTTCTTTTACACACACAAATACTATTTGCTAGTCACTTCATGCCAAGCATCTCCTCAAACATCATTCCCTTGGGCCTGACCCTGCCCCCTTTCTTTTAAGTGTCCTCACTAACCAGCCCTACAACCAAGCTCTCTCTCTCTCTCTCTCTCTCTCTCTCTCTCTCCTAGACCCTGACCCTCTCCTTAGAGCTATTTTGCATGTATTTCCTTGCTTCACACAAGAGCCTTTAGTGATGTTTGTATGATCCTCGTATGATGCTAAAGTTTACATTAATATTTACTCTCTATTTCTTAACAAGAGAGATAATCCACCCCTCCATTCAGTGCTTCTTCTTACTATTTTGTTTTTGTTTGTAAGGCTATCTCCTCTCCTCTTCTAGCTGTACAGTAGTAACCCATACAGTACAGTAGTGGCAAATTGTATTGTAATGGGTTATGGCTAAGAGTTGAATGATTAAAAATGAAAAATAATGTTTCTTAGCCCAGTGTCCAGATAAACACATTATAATAGCACAGTCAAAGCTATAATGCATCTTAGAAGTTCTGAGTTCACTCACAGACCTGGTTAAGGTGTGCATACAGTACCCCAAACCACCTCCCTGCCATGCACCTACAGTACACACATGCTTTAGGCTGCCTCTCTTTCAACACCATTCATCCCTCTTTCTCCAATCCTTTATATTCCATTTTCCCTTTCTCTTTTTCTGCTGCCATTTTCGCACAGCACCTCCATTTTTCCAGCCTCTTCTCCCCTCCCCCTATCATTTATCCATCCATCAGTACAGCCTTTCATCTCTCCATCCACCCTTCTGGGAATTCCATCCAGCTCCAGGATTTTCAACATGGACTGTCCATCAGATGCCTGGAGAAAGAAAGATGGAAAGCATGGGATCTGGCTTCATTATAGTGTAGGGTAGTGAGAAAGAAGGACAGTTTAACAGGTGCATAAAAAAATCGAGAGAGAGAGAGAGATGGGAGTATGGCTTATGAATAAGTGATCAGGATTGGCAGGTCTGTTGATTGAGTCCCCTCATCCATGAGGGTCCCACAGCTGCCACATCTCCTCATACACACACACACACACACAAGCACAAACAACTCACTCTCCCCTTGCTGTCCTCATCTAAAAAAAGGTGAACTTTGAGTGTGTGTGGTTCCTGCTCAATAACCGGAAGTGATGTTTAGCAATCTCTAGTTGCTAGTCACAGTCCAGTTCAGAAAGGGCATGTTTGCATAAAGGTCAAACTTCACTGCAAACACACACACACAGACACTTTCAGCTTGTTGCTACAGGTTAGGGTAAAGTACAGGAGGCTAGCAGGCTACAGGACCTCCTCCCTATACTGAGCCATTGAATACAGGATAGCATTTCTGGTGATGTGGTTTCAGCTAGTTTTCTCTTTTCAGGGGCATAATCAATAAACTACAATGTGTTTTATAATCTCATGTAAGCATGTGACATTTCACTGCCCGTCAGCCGAGCAAGCCTTGGGGAGGGGGAGATCTCACTAGATAACTCGGCCGCCACAACAATCTAATAACGCACTGACGAAATGAAATCAAAATAATTTGAAGTGGGTCGATTATTCAGACCGAGCGGACAGTCGCCTCACCAGGGACAGTGAAGAACGCGACATGGACGTTTAACGTCCCATCTCTCCAAACACATATACACACACTCGCATACTCAGACAAACACACACGCACGCACACACACTCCACTCGCACACACGTACACACCGACCCCCGACAAATTCCACGCGCAGTCAGGACCGCCGCTGCGCGCCGGCTGGAAAACCGAGGCGAGCAGCAGAGCAAGCAGTTCGTGTGTTGGAAGTCGCGTGCTGCCTCGCCTGCACGGGAGTCTGCAGAAGGGGAGTATATGTGTCTGCATGCGTCTGACTGTGATTTTGCACCCCAAAAAGCGAGGAACGCAGAGATTTGGATGGGCGAAGGAAGAGAGAGAGACAACAACGCACAACACAACTGCCTCTTCCCTGCTTGGACTGGTGGAGCTGGTGAGTGCAGTGCATTATGCGTTATACTCGTGAGGTCGTAATCTTCTTAAAACTGCACAGTCTAAACAATTCTGTTTGCATTTAATCTAGTTTTCCAAACGCCCCTTATTGCCCCCTTAAAGCGAACATCACCCCTCGAGTCTAAATTAAATCATTTAAATCTCAGCCAAACACAATGTCCTTGTCATGGGTATGATCAATAGAGAAGGGATAGGACGAAATGCAAGTGTTTGCTGTACCGGCAGTTTTCGGACACCCACAGGGGGCAATATGCATGGAGGGTGCCGCGTGTTCTGAGCAGTCTCATCAGGGGGTTTGTTGGCCTGTTTGTGTATAAGACCCTTGGTGGAGGAAAGCTGCTTTTTTCAGGGCAGCTTGCTATTGACGAGCTAGTAGGGTCTATTTTGGAAAGAAGAAAGCGCGAGCCGAGAGAGAGAGAGAACAGTGTCTCCCAGCCATCCTGTTGTCATGGTTACTGCACCGGGAGGCTGGGGGAATATGGCTGCGTCGAAAGCTTCAGCCTGCTCTGTATGTGTGTGAGCTCGTGCTTAACACAAGGGCTCACTTTGTGTGTGTGTGTGAGAGAGAGAGAGAAAACAGACTATGGAAGCTGTTATGGCTAAACACTTATTTCTGCCAGTTTGGTATTTGCACTAAGATTGGCTGGTAGGTTCAGGTGCGAGGCTATGCGTGGGGGAGTCTCCTTCCCCGCCAGTCGCTTTCATCTCAATTACAACATTTAGCTTCTGCGCCCAGTACTATTTGACGCCGTCAACGGCCTAGAAGGCATGCCAAAGAAGACTGAGCAGGGGAGAAACGAGTACGTTCTTTTTAATGTTTATTTGGTGGGCTATTGTTAGCTCCTGGATACCGTGCCAAGCTCCTGTTTCAGCAATTAATTCAGCTGAATTCCAGGCGTCAGACGTGCAGACAGGAGCGCCTAGACACATGAGCGGGGTGCGTAAACGGTCGATTGGGCCATTTTTCTCAGTCCAAATCTGCGTCGCATTCAACAAGCACTCTGCCTACTTCGTCTTGGCCCAGTAGAGAGGCTGAAACATGAGTATTTCTGCTCAACACCCCACACAACATCGAGACAGGTCCTCTTTTTTGATTTGGGTGAAGTACTCGATGACGCAACGTAATGCGACGTTTGACCTTGAAAACGAAGGCTTTGACAGAACGAGGTGATTTAAGGGGTTCCCATTTTCACGGATGGATGCCCCACACTGGCTTAAGGGGTGGTCTTGTCTCTGTTAAACAGCGTTGACATGTATAGAAGAAACCATCTCCTAGAACACACTCCCATCAATGAATCTTCCAGTCCATCATTTAGCGTTTGGTCATGGCATCTTAGAATAATAACTGGGCTATTACACTTCAAGAACATACACTATAAAAGCGTCCTTACCTTACAACTCAAGGCACTGCAGTCTCCTACTCTCTCTTTCTGTCTGTTGATATGTCTACCACTCATTTACTTTCTTTATGCTGTGATGTCTGTCTTGCAGCTGAAAAGGGTTAGTAGGTCAATGAGTCTACCATGCTGTGGGATGCACAGAGAATGTGACTAAGAACAAGGAATATTGGGTGGATAAGGAGGCAGAAAGGGAGAGAGCGAAAGATGAGGCAGACAGAGGTAGGGGGTGGGAGAGGAAGATGAAGGATTCTCATCCTTGCGAGAAGCACGCACTAGATGAGTAACAAGGCTAAGTGGGCATCCACCAACCTGGGTGCACTGAGAACCAGGCTGATCTGTGTCTATTCATCTGTGTGTATTTCTGTGTGTCTCTGTGTCAGGGCTGTGTGTGTTCAGATATTTATTAATGTACTTTTATACCTCCCTTGTTATGGCTACTCTAGTATTTTTTTAATTTGCGTAGTGTGTGAGTCTCTCTCTTTCTCTCCCTCTCTCTCTCTTTCCCCTGTCTGTCTCCCTGCTCATCCTTTCATACGTCTCTGATCCTGCACGTGAGCTTAGTCCCACTGGGGAGATGGTGCCTTGTTTTAATGTGATCAATAACAGAGTGAGGCCTTGAGAAAGCTCTAGGCCAGTGGAGACTCTAGGGAGGGAGAACAAGAGAGGATGGCAGTGGAGAGATGATCTTAGAGATAATACCCACCACATCAAAGTCGTGTGCATTCACGTCATTTCACCTCCATCTCCGGACCCAATCTATCACTTCAATTAACAACCACATTCCAATCATCGCTGTACTGAACAACCACATTTTGTCATCGCTGCATTAAACAACCACATATTAATGATCACTGCCTTATTAGACTACTTGTATGTGCATTTAGCAACAAGACTGTTCATCATAACCAGTCTTACCCACAATCACTATACAGCATCCGAGTATAGAACAAAAACAAGACAACAGAAATAAGACAACAGAAAATCATTTTAGCTGTGTGATTCATATGGATTTTCCCATTGATGTGATTGAACTGTAAAGACAAGTCATCATTCAGAATCAGCATTTACGCTGATGGTTATTGCATCGGTAGGATGCAGGGAAATTTATTGTCGCTTTCAACAGCTACTCGTGTCTAACCATACCACTGTGTTTTAGACCCTGATTTTATGAGCCATGCCAGACTCCTGACTGACCCTTACATTAACCACAGCCACAACTCATCTCATCGCTTCATTTACCAGACCAGACTTCGCTAAACTCTGCATTCAATATCTAGCCAAAGCTCACCATCCCATAAAACAATCAGGCTAAACTCACTGGTTCATTGCCTCCAACAGCCAGTAGTCAGAGGGGTGCAATTAGCAACCAGACTCAGCACAATGCCGACTCGAACAATCAGACTGAAGTCATGGCAGCGCCGAACAGACTCAGGCATAGCCAGACTGTATGTGTCCATGGCCAAACTGTGTCATTTAAACACTAGACTAAACACATCACAACAGTAAACAGGCAAGCTAATCCCTCACAGATGGAGAAGGGTGGGGTGGGGTGGGGGGTGGTGGTGCTGTGGAAGGTCTAGAAATTCATTAGGGAGCACTAAATCAAGTGAAATTGGCATTTTATATCTGTCCATCACCCGGTAAAGGTGATGGATAGCTACTGGTGGGTCTGTCAGACGCCTTTTTTTTGCTCAAATTGAAACACACAAACACACACACACACGTGAGCATGTG
>JAGFZM010001673.1:144593-155939 GCA_017657215.1 Limnothrissa miodon | reverse complement strand
TAATGGCGGCAATCTGTTTGGGGTCGTCGCGAAGGCCAAAGGAAATCTATTTCTCTCCATGAGGAGGATTTTGTTGTTCCATCATCCCCCTCCTTCTTCTTTCTTCTCGCCCTTCTTTGCTTGTTGTAATCTCTCCTCCGCTGATGCTTACCCCGGCGTGCGCGGAGATGAGTGTCGAGGAGTTTGACGCTCATCTCTCTGTCTCCCTCTTTCAAACTCTCCATCCTTCCATCTGAGGCTGTTAGCTTTAAAAGACTGAAGCCACACGCGGTGATTTGTCCAGACTCCCAGGTCTCAGCAGGGAAGCCACTCAACAACTCTGAGCATCTCAGGCAGCCAAGAAGACAGAATTAAGTGCAACATCTTCTCAATCACCACTCTTTTACAGAGGAGTTGGTGGCAGACTGAATTTCTCCCTCTGCGTGTGTCTCTCTGTGTGTGCCCATGTGTCTGTTTGTATTTCTGTAAATATTGGTGTTCATAGGATGTGTAGTCTTTCATAAATTAAAACTGCTCGTGTTTGTGTTTTAATGTGTTGCAGCATTCTTACATCATATTGTTGACCTTCAAGCTGGAACGCTTCATTTCTACTAAAGCAGTTCAGGTTGTGAACGTAACAGTTAAATCACAGCACTTCACACCAGCAGGCGTGCTCTCCCCATTGATTAATTAAAACATGAAATACTTTTTTTTTTCTTCTTATCAACGGAAAGAAAAATAGCCTCCGAGCAAACATAAGAGCTGGCATATGAAAGTATTTTTTTTCTGGGTAATTGCGTCAGTATAATAGTACAAATGCAGTGGTAACACACTTTCACAACATCCCTCTTCCTCTCTATTTCCATCCTTCATAAGTTCTCTCTTTCTGTCTCTGTGTGTTTATCTTACTCTTTCCGCTCCCTCTTTCACACCCTCCCTCCACACACACACACAAATAAACTCCACAGTGATTGTTCTAGTGATAATTGCTAAATTGCTAGCTTATTACAGCGGGTTAAGACTCTGTAAACAGAGCCTCCAGGACAAGTCATGTGACCTGAGATCACTGTGGAAATAATAATAGGCCCTTATCCCTAAAGGGTGCTTGGCACTGGGCTCAGAACTAGTTCGGTTATGAACTAATACATAGCTTCTATCACACACTGACATACACACACACACACACACACTTGACCATAGGATGCTAACGAAGGACAGATGATGCCTGGCTGCTATGTGCATCAGCGTTGTATAATAGAGGGCGTGGATTGGACTTGGCAGAGGAAATGGTGTCCAATGGGCAGGGCTGAGAAAATGTAATTTATCGTCTGTTTGCCTTACTTCTACCCATATGACTAGCCCATTTTTTCAATTGTTCTTGTTTCACGTAAGCCTTTTTAATTTGACTACTGAATCATAACCTAGTTTTAATGTAATTGTCAGGAGAGGCACAATATATGACACCAACTACAGTGGCGGATTTTTAGAGACAAACTACTCTATAGCATAATGCCAAAGACACAATTCTAATTCTGTCACAGTAGCAGTGCAGACTTACAGTTAGCATGTGGCAAGTAGAAACAGCTACAGAGCTATAGAGGTAGCTATAGATATCTATAGAGGCTTTAACAGTAAACAAAACAAAGATTTTTTCAATTTCAGTTGAATTTCAAGTTGTACAAACTTATTCTTATACTTGAAATATTCTTACAACTAGAAATGCTGTCAAAGGTGCGGCCTGTTTTTGTCAAAGCAGCTAACCAAGCCATCCATTGAATTAATGGAAAAAAAAAACATTGAAAAAACATTGAATTTGCCATGATGACCAAGTGATGGATTTGAATAATGGAACTGGAGACCGATGTGGGAGCAAGCCTTCAGGGCGCTATACTGTATAGGACCACATACATGTACTAACCCCCTCATTGTATACCAAATTAAATTGTTATTTTTATTACAGATGTAATCTACCAACCTACTGATATATTATAAAGGTATTTCTGATTCTGATGTCACAGCAAACAAATATATTTCTAAGAATGGCCTTAATGTCTACTTGTCAGATACAGAGATTAGAACCTTCATTGAGAGAGAGAGAGAGTGGAAGAAAGAAGAGAGAAAATGGAAGAAGGTAAACAAGTGTTATAAAATGAGGGGAAAAAACAGATGACAACAGTATTTTCCCGTCTGTTGGGGCCTTTAGGACAAATGATGGAATTAACACCTTATTTCTCCGGGGGAATGAATGTGTGTAATGGGCTCACTGACCCCCAGCAGGGAATGATCATGAGAGGGTTAATCTTCACCAGAAGCAAAGTGTATCCCACAGATAGTCAGCAATCTTACCTGACTCGAGACAATGATTGCTGAAGCGGGAAAGGGTCAGGGTTAAGGCTAAGGCTGCAAGGCTGAGATGGTAACTTGCCTGAAGCTACGAGCAGAGACGCAAATTACATCAGCAAATTCTATACGGCAAATTTCACTAGGCCACGCGACGGAGCTTGAGGGGAGTGATGGGATGTCGGTAGCTCCAGGAAGTGTTTGACATTTCCTCTCCTGTCGGTGTAAACAACCGGTCCGCCTCCTACCTCTTTTAATCCCCCACTTCTCCTTGTGTCTGCTCTTCTCCACTGCGTCTCGTGGCCTGTAGTTGGTTAATTTATGAAATCAATGCTGGCCGTCATCAATAATGCATCAATAGGGCCTCACACGTCCACCAGTCTAATAGTGGGTTTGTTTGCATGAGAAAAAGGCATTCAATTTAGCTGTCAAAGGACTGGAGAGCAATACCTTGCATGTAATCACACACACACACACACACAAACCGCTTGAGGTGACACATGCACAAGAAACACTAACGGATGCAAACTGGTGGTATTTACAGAGGGCTGTGTCATTGCCAAGAAGTACTTAAACACAAAACATCCCCGCTAAATATGACAAAAGGTTAACCCACTGCACCTGAGAAAAACATTCACGTTACTTGTATATGCATGACTTCAACAGGCCCTGAAGCAGAAACAAGCTCCCAGAGCCTTGCGAGACAAGACCTGATTATCTCTCATGTAAAGCTAGTCATTAGACCAGAACTTTACCTCTTAGAAATGCTAAGCTTTAAGGAGCGATACAGGCCCCTTTCTCTATATAATTTCGACACACACTGAAACACACACACACACACACTCTTAGACATACACGTATATGTGCACATACACACACACACACACACACACACGCACACACACACTTTTTTTTTGTTAGAACTTATAATTCTGCTTATATGATGAGAGTGTAAGATGAAACAGATGCACATTGCTGAGCTGGGTCCTCTGCAGGCGTGCACTCACTCACACACACACACACACACACACACCAAATAAACACAATGAGAGGTATTTAGTGCCATGAGATAGGCCACTCACCTTTGCAGCTCAGGCTGACCCAGGCACAAATCTCAGCCACCTTGACAGCAGATGAGTTTCCCCAAAGCTCAGCCGCGTCGCTTCCATCACCACTGGTCTCCTGGAGAAAGGGGGAGAGAGGAAGAGTGAAGCTGGTTTTACTGCTTATACTTCCTCTGGTTCTTACCCTTTCATTCTCTCTCTCTCTCTCTCTCTCTCTCTCTCTCTCACACACACACACACACATCGTCAATTTCACTCTCTGATACACACACATCGAAAAACTCTTTATTTCATTCTTTGACACACACACACTCAAACACACACTCTGCTTCACTCTCTGACACAGGCACGCAGACACACAGTTGGATGAAGTGGATGCAGCTCACGCCCCAAAGTGTCAGTAACATATGGGAGTTAAAAGTGTCCTTTTCACACTATAATGGATTTTTCCAGAAACACAGGCCTCTGCAAGATTATCTGAGATGAGATCACTTTGCATCCCATTACAATCATAATACACACATCTGTTTGACTGAAGAGTCATTCAAACATGAACTCAGGGAGAATTTGTGTGAAAAAAAGAAGGAAAATCCCATTAAAGTTTGTATTCTGCTGCTTTCCTCAGTGAAGTGAGAGAATGAAAATAATCTGATAAATTGTAATGAGATAAGGAAGGGAGTTAGTAATCTCTCCCCCAGCGCACACGCACACACGCATGCACACACCCTCCCTCTCTTCCACAGTAATCCCTTTGCGGTTGGTGAGGAGTCATTCCTCGTGTGGTGTGTATGGAACTCCAAATATAGATCCCTGCCTGGAAATGGGTCCTCCACTCAAGGACGAGTCCCCATGGTCCCCCCCCCCCCCCCTCCCGCTGGCTTATTATAAAGGATTACAGAGACGTCCCATCAGAGGATAGTCTCCTGCTTATTCTTCCAGACTGGTGCCATCCTCATGGAGTCAGCAGCCCTATCCTGAGAATGGCGGACCAACAACCCCAAAGAAATAAGGCGATGGTCCTATCGTGACTGACAGTCTGATCGATCGAATCAGTTGCCATTATTATTTTCCCTTCACATAAGGTTGATCTTTAAAATAAAGCAAACTAACCTAGTTAGATCATTATTTCCATACCATCTGTGTGACTTTATGTGATTTTAGTGTTGTCAGCTGTTAAAATAGCAGTGGAGAAAGCAGAGCAATGTTGCAGTAGCGATGACATATTTTGATAATCATTACCCCCCCCCCCCCCCCCCCCCACCCTTTCATCTCTCTGTTGTTAATTGCACTGGAGACGACCCAGCACAGCGCGGCGGCCTCTGGTTCTGGCTCGCTTTCTGTCAGCCCCTCCTCCTCAGCGCCCCTGGCTGCGGCACGAGTCCGCGGACGGCGGCTCGAGTTGACGGCGGACATTAGTCAGAGCCGACAGATGGCAAACGAGTGATTTATCTCCCGCATGGCCGAAGGTAGACGCGCTGCTCGCCCGACTCAGACACCGCACGCGGCCCGAGATCTCAAAGAGTACACATTAATCTGCCTCCGCGCCGTGTGGGCCAAGGGAAGGGGTTCAAGGTGGAAGACGAAACAAGACACCAAGCTGGGGAGAGATTGACAGAACCCAAGGAAAAAGGCCAAGTTCCTCAGCTGTTAGAAAGAGAGAGAGGGACAGAGAATAAAAGAAAAAAATGAGAGAGAGGGCGAGAGAGAGAGAATGAAAAGAGAAACAAATGAGAGTCAGCAGTCCACTGAGAAGTTCAGTACTTCTGAAAGTAGAACAGCAACGTAGCTTTGTGAGCACAGAATGCACTAAATAGGGTTTTAATGACTTCCACTGCATTCCCACGATCCACAGCTTTTCTTATGGCCACTGTTTTATTCATATTAAACCAGCTCTAACTCCATTTTGACTCTCCTCTGAGGGGCTGATGCAGTTATGCTTGCAAGAAAGAAAGAAAGAAAGACATAGCCAAACAGTTCTAGCTCCTCCACAGAGAGAACCAGTGATAACCAATGAAGAGCTGGAAATCTTTGCCCGAACCCGACTGGGCAGACCCGGCGCCAGAAACGGATTTGAGGACAGGCCTTGCATTGCTTTAGGGGGGGGCATACATAGACTATAATATAAACGCATGTGAAATAAATGCATTCACCATGATACATCAAGAGCTAATTTTATTTTGAAATCGGAGGCAACAGCCTCTAACACACACATCAAAATGCTAGACCATAAAATGATCTCACCTGATAATCCAGCTCATTTTAAAAGTGTTTGGCATAGGCTACTTAAAAATGTGATATGTGATTAAATTCATGTTTGAAATATGATGCTAAATATTGGTAGTGACTATTTTGTCTTTCCAAAATACTGCACGGGAATTTGCAAACCTACTCACTTCGTCTTGGTAATAGGCTACCTTTATAAATGTTCAGTAAAATTACGCATGCCAACAGTCAATGTACGGACCATTTAGGCTAACCTAGAACCCCCGCAATATGTGGATACCGAAATTAGAGAGGGGATAACCTTACATGTGAAAAAGGAAAATATCGGGCTTGGCCATGCCTTTTGCAGTAAATGAGCGGTCAGGTGATGCATTTCCACCAGCGCGATAGATGAAAAAATGGATGCTGATGAGGTGAAGCAGAGAGTGTTGCGTTTATCCTACATTTTGGTTGAGCCAGCCACAAACATAACTTTGTTTAATTCAATTCAATTTTATTTGTAGGCCTATTGCGCATTTTACAAAAGGCATGTCTCATAGAGCTTAACATTGAGCAACAGGGGCAAGGAAAAACTCCTAACATTTTTTTTTTGTTTTTACTTGATATGTTAAAAGAGTTTAAGTGTTAAAAATGAATAAAAATGAATTAAAATTTACACCCCTGCTGACTCATTCTTGACAAAATGAGGAAGAGTTGTGTGCCTGTGCATATTTGAATAATTTCGGGCTTTAAAAAGCTGTCAGTCAAAATGTACTTGACAGGTTCAGGGCGAATTTTGTTGGGCATACCCCTAGTCTGCAACACTTTTTCAGAGAGATGGGTTGAGTCAGTTAATAGGTTGAGTTAAACTAATAGTTTAGGCTCCTTGGCTAATCAATTAGCATAGTTTAATAGAATTAATGTAAATGTGTCCAGTGTTAAATGTGAGTAGTGTAGCAAAGGCTCTGCATAAGGGGTGTAGTTAAAGGCATCGCATGTAATGGAAAATCGGCATCCTATTAGCTAAGGTGGGCCATTTAGCCTTTAACCCAGACTGAGAGCATGTGTATCCTTAAGCCCTCACAATTTTGAATGAACTCATGAATTTTTTTAATGTTAATAAAAAGGAAAACGAAGGCTTATTTACAACAATTGGTTAGGTTGTACCTTGCAGAACATCATGTGACCTTTATAGTGATTTAATTGCAGCTCTTTGTGCTTCATTTATTGATCAGAGTGGTTAAAGTCAAATACACTCACCATGGGGGCCCGCTGGATCATTGAGGTGGATGGTGATAGGGTTCTTTATTATAACCAAGACCTTTGTTGGCATGTCTCATGTGGCTTTTACAAATGTCAATTTTAGTTCAATAACTGTTCGATCAACCTTCAGTCTGGGCTAGCCTTAGCAGGAAACCGATTTTGGTCTAAGAAAACTATGACTACTGTTGCAGATATGTTCAGAGTTCATGTCTTGGGTGTCAAAGACATAAGAAGGTTCATGTCTTGTGGCACTGAGCAAAGAGACAGGCAGAGGAAGAGAGAGAGAGCGGGAGGGGGCACTGATTAAGCTTAGCTGTCAAACAAATGACTGGGTAAATGATGGCGTTTGAGTGATGGCCTTAACGAGTGGTAATTTCCTCAAACTGACGGGTTTGTGTAATCGCCACAGTTGCTCTAATGATGAGGGCCAGGTGAGACCTTTCAAAAAGCCCCCCACCCACCCCTCACTGATGAGCTCATTAAACAAGTCTCCCTCCCTCTCTCTCTCTCTCCCTTCTTCAGTCTTTCTCTAACCGCATCTCCTCCTCCAGTCCTGTTGATCCCTTGACTCCTGCTGTCTCTGACCCCCCCCCCCGCCCCTCCTTATACATCTATATTTTATATATCCTCCGGCCCATAGTCTAAATGTGATCATTTAGCCTGTCCCCTGTTGAAATAACGATTTGGGAACCATCCACTTGCATCCACATGTTGTTTGCCCATCGTCCGCCGAGGCAGAAACTCATCTTCTAAGCACTGACCTTTCAGCGATTTGCTTCCGTGACTGCAGTCCCTGGGCAGCCGGCCCCGCCTATGCTCTGATATTTAATAATTTAGGAAATGTCTGCCCGGTACATCCTATCTTGCTCTTTCTCTCCAGTCCAAACCACAAGTGAAGCTTGTGCGTCAGTGAGAGCAATGAGAAAGAGATAGAGAGAGAGAGAGAGAGGGAGAGAGAGCAATGTTTATCCACATCTTATCCCTGTGATCACAAACTCCCATAACTATTGCGATCGTGCTGGAGATGCAATCTTGTGTAGTCTGTAGCTATTGATTTTGATCAGTCAGTCATGCTGTCAATGGCGTGGTGATGTTTAAATTAATCTATGCATGTCAAGCATGCTATGCTTGATCCGCTATTTGTGGAGGTGGAAATGAGATTAGTTTTTTAACACTTCGCTGTTTTTAAATGTGAAAATGAGATTGATTTATAACAGATTCCTTTGAAAAAAAATTGTTGGCAGCGTTATTTGTAAAATAGGCAGTGAGGTAATAAAATTAAAGAAAGACATGCTGAAAGAAAAATCTGAAGTAGTGAGACTAATATGAAATAAGAAGGTGGGCTGGGCGTATGGGTGTGCGTATTGGTGTGTGTGGGTGGGGGGTGCACTTGTCACTTTCGTTCTCATCAGTACCTCCCTTCCTTTGGCTTGTCGACACACACCTGGGGTGGGGTGTGAGGTGTGAAATGGTGGCCTCACGCTCGGCGAATAGCGTCCAAACCTTGGGGCCTGTATTGATGTACGTCTGCCATGACGTTGATGGATGTGGCTGTCAAGGGACTTGGCGGGACGTCTAAATTACATTAAATTCCTCCTGTTTCTGTTCCCAACTCCAAGGCCAACTCCTAAACTCAGATGAAGCTCGCATATGTGTGTGTGTGTGTATCTGTATTTGTGTTCGATCACGGGTGCTGAAACTTTTTCTTTTAAGGGAGAAATAAATACTGAGAAATCTAAGCTGCCAAGGGCCAATGTAAAATTAAGAACACTCCCAGATTTAATTAAGTTCTGAACTTCTCAGTCCTGGGGACTATGCATGGCAGAGGCATCATCTTCCCTGTGTCAGGCTTACAACTGAATGCATACAGTACCTTAAGACTTGCATGGTTTCTCGTTTGTTATACTGGACTGTCAGGCTTGTTAAGGCTTGTTAAGAATGCTTCTACTTGGAGTCCACTTGTTTGACGTATTTTCCAAATATTCCTCTTTAGTTAGTGTTGTGCTAAAATGTGATTGGCTCATGTGCATGCTGTGCCTGGGATCCACTGACCATTTTTCATTAGCTAATGTCATCTGCATCCTGTGCCTAGGATTCATAAAGGCACTCCTTCACAGCCCACCATCTTATGCTGACAGAGACGACAATTGTCCAGTCAACATTACCCATTAGCGTAGTTATCTGCTGTTGTTCTTGATCCATTTTGTTTTGGATCAAGTGTCTCTTGTACGTTATACTTTATGTGTATTTTGTTTTTATATCATGCACTTGTGAGTCCTTGCTAGCGAATTTCATTGTCCAAGCAACAATGTAAAAAAAAAAAAATTCTTGAAGTCTTACCAAAGAGGTTGCAACAAATCCCTGACATCTAACGTTTACCAGATAGATCTTTGCACTCCAGCCTCACTATTTGGCCATTCCCAAAGAATGATGAGCTCAGCAAAACACACCTTGTGGACCAAAGAAACAGGTCTGGTCTCAGGCTTGTGACTGCTCTCTCTGGTGGAACTGAAAGGCGTTGGTCCATGTCAAGCAGCACCCAGTCTCGTGCCATCTCCATTTCTTATGATCCAGACAATGATGTGATCTTGCATTGTCTTTTTTGCTCCTCCCATATAAATCATGTTGATGATGGCACACTTGACCTTGGTTTGTCTGGATTATGAGACATTGATGGTGATTATTTTGCTTTACAGAGTTGTAGCAGGTGTCTAAAGTACTTGTGTTTCCAGGTGTAACATCCTTGTACCCTGAGAGGATGTGTTGAAGTGTAGCTGGAGCTGAACACAAGGGAACAAAATGTTATTGCTATTAAAGCAAAAAGGTCCCCCTAGACTTACATGTCTATGGTTTCTTTATAATCTGTATCATTCACCGCAGACACGTACAGTGAAGTGCATGGACATCTGTCCAAGCCCTCTAGAAAGTGCTGCTGAGAAAACAGATCCGTCTCGTTAGAGTTTAATTACCGCTGATGCGTCCATTCTCTGTGGCCGCTGATGTAACAACCGCATGCATTTATTATGAGCTAGCTTATAGACGCCACACAAAGCGATCAGCCAGTATACCTTACATCACACCTATAGTAGACCAAACGAATGGGTTTATGGTGTGCAATCAAACATTATCCAGAGAGAGGAAGAGGGAAGGATTGGTATTACTGACCTCAATTTTAATGTAGTCCTACAATGTGTTTTCCCATGTGGAACGTACCTACCCGGTGAACACCCTCAGTAGGTAATAAATGCTTTTGTTTCATGTGGAAAAAAAAAACACATGATCAGATGGGTCCGAGAAGACTCATTTGGTTTATTAGGACAGTTTCACAGCCAGTTCATTAAAATGACTTATTTTTATCTTGATAATGGCCATCGAATTATCTGAAAATTCCCTTGTGTGTAAACTGGTAGAACAGCAGAATATATTTCTTATGATCGCCATTACATTTGAAGGTCACCCAGTAGTTTATGCATATGAATGTGTGGAAGTGTAGAAATATGCAGTTCTGGTGGTGGGACCATTGTACCATGCTCTTCCATGTGGGAATGTGGAAATGAGTGTGGGAATGTGGGAATCCGTGTGGAAATGACCTCCATGGCTTCATGTCAGAATCAGAGCAGGGTCACATTAAACAGAAGGGCAAGGATTTTCTACTGTGGAATGTTTTTGCTTTCATTTATTTTCTTCTTCATGTCTTTCTTCTAATTATTCTCATTCACTTTCAGCTTAACCACTGGAATTTCTTTTCTTTACACAACATCTGCTGAGACACGCTATTAACTATATCCTCCAGTACAAACAAGAAGAAAAGAAGTGAATTTAGACTTTAGTCAAATTATTCATCGTAAGGTCTGTGAATGTATTATGCTGATTTGTTTTTTTTTTAAGTTGTTTTGTTAAGTTTCTTTTTCACCCAGAAAATTGCAGTGAATGCATTCAGCAACGAGCCCTAAACGGATTCACAACAAGTCGCTAATTCTCAGCCTCAGTGCAGAAAACAGCACTTCTCATGGCCAGGGGGATCATACAATTGTAGATACATCTTAGTTGAGAGAGATCTAACACAGGCTTACACCCATTCTGTGTGTATGATTTGTGTGTTTGTGTGAGTGTGTTTCTGAAATCTATTTACTGTTTCTCTCATACTTTATTTTACATCATAAAATGGACCTATAGAGACTGTACAAGGGTGACAGTCTGTGACTGTGCTTGGTAACGGTAGTCTCAGGACTGATTCACAACAGCCACCACTAATGCCAGTCACATATGGCACTAGACCGTGTCATGGTCACTCCCTGTCATTTAAACCCTCATTAATGCTTAGGCTTAGCTCATGTCAATTTAGCTAATAGCATTTAGCATTAATACTTTGATTTTTAATGGTTTCATTATGTTCATTAATGCTTATGGGATGTTTAAAATCACTGAAGTCTTGTTTAGTGCTAATCAATAAAGAGTACACAGGGTTAAAAAAAACACCTTTATATTTCTCTCTCTA
>JAGFZM010001673.1:134493-144583 GCA_017657215.1 Limnothrissa miodon | reverse complement strand
ATAGACAAATTAACTCAATTTCAGGTTCAATAAGCACAACATGAAAGGGACAGAGAGGGATAAAGAGTCTGAAGAAGTTGTGATGTACTTACCACCAAGTTACTCTGCTGTTACGGCAAGGTAAGGTCACAAGTACATCAGCCAAGTGAAACAGCACAGTAATGAATCAGCAGTTGGAAGTCTTTTTACCAGAGCATGAAAGGGGTCATTCATTTCCCCCTCTATCTCTCCCCTCCTTCCCTTCCCTCTCTCTCTCTTTTTCCTTCCTCTCTCATTCAATCACTTTATTTGTTGTTTGAATAGGTTTATTTCAATAACATCAGGAGGTGATTTGTTGTCTTGTAATTTCGATGGGATGGACGTGACATTGCAGCACAACCTTCCTCTGGCACTGGCCACTGTGAGGGGGGTAGCTAATTGAATTTGGGGGATGAGGAAACAGCCAATATGTCTTTATGGTTCAGTGTCATAGTTGATTAATTGTCAGCAAAGCACAATATGTGTGGGTCTAAACACAACACGGATAAACAGAGTGGGAATTGTCTTTTAATACAGTGTGTGCATCTGTGTGTGTGTGGTGTGTGTGTGTGGGGGGGGGGGGCAGATAACAGTGAAATCAAAGTGGCTGATGTGTGTCTGTGTGTGTTTGACTAACCTTGTTTGTGCATACGTAAGTGACATTGAGATATTTTTGAGCACAAGTGTGTGTGTGTGTGTGTATGCGTGTGTGTGTGTGTGCATGTGTGTGTGTGTGTGTGTGTGTGTGTGTGAAGGTGTGAATGACTGTCCTAGCACCTCCTCTCTTCATCTCTAGCCAGATGTTGCGCTGATGTGCTTCCGCATGCAGAAATAAAAAAAACACCTCAGTGCTGAGTGCAGGCCGCAGTCTTGAAACAACAACATCTGTTGCTCCTCGCTGGTGCCTCTCGGGTGAAGGAATGAAGATTAGGGGCCGGATTCACACATTTCTCACAGGAAAAACAAAATGGTTTCTTCTTGTCATTCTTCTTGTAATTCTTGTCATATTTTTTTATGTTTTATTCTAAGGAAAAAATAAGAACAAATTCATTCTTGAAAACTGTTCCTAAAGTTCCATTTACAGGGTATCCTAAATTTAAGACAACCCTGATGTTAACACTGATGTTAACACTGACAATGGTGATTTTTTGGCTACAGTGAAGAGATTATTGAAATATAGACATATATAACCATCTGATACTGATCTAAGTCATTAAACAAATCATTGTCTGAGATTTGTAATGAGTTTGCCAGTGAACTAGAATTTTACCAATAGCTACCCATAGTAGACAGTAGCATGCTTACTCATGAAGTCATAAAAAATCATTAATCACATTGTAGTCTCTGTGGACAAAGAAGAAAGCCTGAGCCAGGCAGAGATATGTATTTAAATTTATTAAAGTTTATGTGGAATTTGGCTAGTTATAGAAAACTATTCTATTCTACAGTATACAGTTCTAACTAAAACGCTGTCTCTGCTGTGAAGCATCACAAATAAATTGAAATTGAACGGCATACTGCAACGTCTTTCATATGTAGCTACAGGAACAGTCATATCTGATTCCAAGTCTGTTCCTCTGATTGATTAGTGGAAGCGCAAGGAGCACTGCAGGAATGTCACACTGGTGCTTTTGCATTCAGACTTACAGGACGTGACACAACGTGCCACAACACCAAGTCTTAGTGGTAAATGAGAAGTAACGAAATGAAACAGACCTGCTACTTATTACTGTCAGCTTAAAATATTAATATTCATTTCTAAGCCATCAGAGCTTATTACATTGTCGCTATCAAACATGGTTATTTGTTGCCAGAAGGCATTGTGGTTAAGATTAAATTACTATGACACCTGGCACTCACGCTTTGGTTTCTGTTTGTATGGTAGCGTTAAGTAGGACAAACATATATGTTGTCATTGCAAAAGTCAATGAATGACTGCTTAAGGCAATTATTAAAGCAGAAGAGCACCGTAAGGAAGCCAGCAGGAACTATTATTCCTATAGTGTCAATTATATAATGGATTAGGAAAGGCACACACACAAACACAATTACATTAAGTGGAACCTACAAAGCCCAAGGGATCCTTGGTTCAACTGCCGGCAATCTGTCTCTCTCATTTTAACAGCAGACACGTCTGGCCTTTTTTTTTTAAGTATATTTTTGGGCTTTTATTTACAGGACAGTGGAGAGAGAGAGGAAGTGAATGAGAGAAAGAGCAGGGATGGGATCCGGAAAGGACCACGGGGCAGGAATCGAACCCGGGTCACCGGCATATGGAGCAGGTTCCCCAGCCAGTCGCGCCACAGCTGGGTCCACGTCTGGTCTTTTTAACCAATAGGCCTACACAAAAACAGTGGTGGTACAATGGGTTGAACTAGAAATATTTGTGGGTTTAATGTGTTGTTAAAATGACTTAATTATGACCATATTTATATTTGTATATTTTTTTATTCAGAGAATTGATACACCCATGCCTAGGTAAGTTGACATCATCTGTTCACATGGTAAAATGATAAATTGACCTCTGGTAAAACAATAAAGTAAACAGTTATCATGGACCATATTTCAAGTTATTGTTTTTTACTTCAAAGAGCCGAACAAGTAGTTTTTAGTCCGGTAACTTGTCCTCTTGATATCAGTTATCCACACTTTTGAATGGGTTCCTCAATACGTGATGAAGGCTTTATAGCTTTTGCCTCTTCAACCAGAGCGAGTGTGTTTTATTTTTGGATCAAGCCACTGAGGAAGAGGAGGGAGTTCGGCGCTTTCTCTTGTTTCCTTCACCCAGCCCAAGCTTTCACTACTCTTCTCGTCTCTCCTCTCCTCCCTACCTCCCTCCCTCCCTCCCTGTTGCACTCCAAGTAGATTTTCTCCCTCATAGGACGTTACATCTTTATTTATTACTTTCCATCCCCGCTCCTTCTCCCTTTCTCCTCTCGTCTCTTCTGCGGGCTTTTTTCATCGATTTATGGTTTGTTTGTCTTTGCTCTTCCTCTCCTTCAAGCCAAGGTTCTCTTTCCTCTGGCTATTCTCCGTCTACTCTGCCCTCCTTAAACTCTCTTTCCCTCCCTCTCCTCCCCTTTCCTTTCTCTCTCTCCCTCCATTTCTCCACCTCACTCTCTGCAATGGATCACATCCACTCCTTGTGCTACTGTTCCCCAAAGCTATGAAAGCTACACCCCACATCTTTGTAAACATCTCTCTTTCTCTCTCTCTCTCTCTCTCTCTCTCTCTCTCTCTCTCTCTCTCTCTCTCTCTCTTGTGATATTCTTTGACCTAAGGCACTGTTTGTGAGACTCTATTAGAACTTACAGGGATGCAATAAGGTTGAATGTTGGTGGAGCATGCACATGTGTGTGTGTGTGTATGTGTGTAAGAGAAACAGTTATATTTGTTGTACAGGAAAGATGAGATATTACAGAAATCATTTCCCACCATAATAAATCCTGTCAGGAACCGCTGGGAGATTTCTCCATGCCTGAGAACACAGTGGAACCCGACAGAGGAAAAAGACCATCTCCAGGGGCTACCCAATGCTAGCCGTAGCTCTAGGCATCATTGCTTTCCTGTGTAGCTCGCATTACTGGTTGGCTTTCCCTGCCACCCTCTGAACAAAAACATGTCTACCAATAAGCTATACAACGTGAGGGGGTAGTGCTGCCTGACAGCCACCAAACATGCCCACAATCCAGAGCACATATGCAGAGATTGTCCGTCTGACAGGATTCACATTGTCGTATCACACTGTCCTAATTAAAATGGCTTGACAACACAATAACAGAATATGTGTAAAAAGAATTACCAGCCACGAGACCATATGCTTGTGTGTGTGTGTGTGTGTGTAAGGACCTGTGTGTGCATGTTGTTTTGTGTTTTACATGCCTACTCTGTTCCCTTTTCAATGCATATGGTGCATTGTTTGTGTGGGAGGAAGGCTGAATATGGGCTCCTGTCCTGTTTGAGCATTTTCTCTCTCACTCATTTCAAAGCATCCAGGGGAGGATGACAGAAACTAATTGCATCAGCATCTCTCTCTTTCTCTCTCCCTCTCTCCCACCCTTCTTGAGCATCTCTGTTTTTCTCACCTTCCTTCCACTCATCTTTCACGTCTTTCACTCTTGTCTTCATCAGTCCACTCACCTCCACTTCTATCTCTCCCCCCCACCCCACTTCCATTCCCTCTCTCCATCTCGCTCCATCTCCCCAGGTTCCCCTCCGCCTGCAGTCGGCAGCCATATTAATATTGTGGGGCTGACATTGACACGTAGGGAGCGGGACAGCCAGTATCAGAAGATTACAGGGTGCGAAAGCATCAGTCACGCTCCGCCATCCATCACTGCCCACATCGCCGCTGCCAACACACAAAACAACGTGGCACTGCTTACTCTGCCAGCCTATGCCACGGGCATTGCCAGGCAAGCAGGGTGGGGTGGAGTGGCGTTGGTCGTATTGGTTGGGCGATGGGGTGGCCATATTTAAAATTTGACGTTGGAAATTTTCAGTCCTTCCAAAAGCACAGCTGCAGAATGGGAAGAGGATGTTCCGATACTACGTTGACTCTTATCAGGAAACACAGAGGCAACTGTGTGGAAAGAGCCCCTAAGCCTTGTACACACATCGCTATCTGGCTTTCTTTCTTTCTGTATCATGGGCTCAGTCGCTGAGATTTCACGCTTGTTTACTTGCTTCGGCAAACATGTGGGAAACGTGTGACTAGCTGTGTAACCCCAGGTGGTTTTCTAAACCGATATGACATGGAACTATACTCCAGTTTCCCAGTATAATAATTCAGTAATCGATAAATGAAAAAAAAAAGCACAAAACGCAAACAAACAACAACAAAAAAAAGGGACTGGGAGCGCCTTTCAGTGACATAAAATAATGCAGGACAAAGATGATAGTAGGCTACTTGCTTTGCTTAGATGGATAGTCAGTTTTAAACACCATTATGCATGTCCAGTTAGGCAACTTTAGGCATATGGATAAAGTTTGGATTAAGGATTAAGGTTGGATCAGTTGACTTAATATATCTCTTGTAACACAGGGCTTTTTAAGCAGTGGTGGCTTTTCAGAAAGAAAAGAAATTGAAAGGTCGCATGTGGTAGAGAAAACAAACCTGAAATCTATAAATTTAAATACACCTTTAGTGGTTTTTACCACCAAATAGTTTAAATAACTTTGTGCCATGTTGTCTCTACCCGCTCCGATGCAATCTGTCTTTTTTGACCACATGAGCTTTTGCATCCTTGATGAGCTGAGGTGATACACATGTTGAAGATACAAATGTTTTACTGAAGGTAAAAGTTTACACCCCCCACCCCAACACCCAGATACACACACACAAATACACACACACACACACACATACAGACACACATACACACACATACACACAATCAATTTGCTAATGTTACGGTATCAGTGACATTTCGCTGTAGCATTTGATGTTTTGTAAAGGGTGAAATTCCACCTTGGACTCCTGACTCCTCCACCCCCCTCTGGTTCCTTGCCTGTCAAAATCAGTTACTGATAAAGCAGGATGCGTCAGACATCATCCCATCTCCTGCAGTTATGTCTGAATTCACATCATTAATGGGACTAACAGGACTAGTGGAAGCAGAGTGAGTGTGTGTGAAGAGTAGACAGATTAAATTAGTTACTTCCTATGATTTCTTCCTAGTTTGCCATCTCAGGTGATCAGCAGGTAGGCTGATGGCAAGTAATGAAAAGTATGTGTGTGTGTGTATGTGTGTGTGGTGTGTTCCATCTCATCTATCCATCAGGTGCTGTTAAATCCAGTGACATGTTTACCACAGCTTGCCATGGGATAGGCACCAGCCGCAGATTGATGCGAACAGACATGAAGCACGGATCCACATCTCAGGACAATCCTCCTCCCCCTCCTCCGACACACACACACACACCCTTTCATTCCTAATGCCCCCCATCCCCACACACACACTTTCTTCAACACACAAACACAAAACCCTTCCAACACCCCCCCCCCACACACACACACACACACACATACACACCTTCTTCGACACTCACACACACACCCTTCTATTCCCACACCCCACCCCTAGAAACTGCAGTAATCGTCATAGCGTCTCAGCTCTTCCCCAACCCCTGTCTCTAGACTCCCCCCCCCCCCAGGGCTGGGATGATGAGGGGAATGGATGGTGGTGGTGCTGCTGCTGGTGGGGGCGATTGAAAGGAGGACAACAACCAAAACAAACCAATTAGAGCAGAATGTGCCCCTCCGTCACAGCCACTTGCGAGAGAACATCCACTCGCTCAGAAATGCAGATGAATCTCTCTCTCTCTCTCTCTCTCTCTCTCTCGCTAATCTTATACTCTCTTTCCTTCTTTCTTGCTCTCTTTTCCTCTCCATCATTTTACCTCTCCATGTTTCTCATTCTTCCTCCTAAATAGGAGAGAGGCTTTGCTGGCATGACAAATAATTACATCTGCACACACACACACACACACACACACACACACACACACACACACACACACACGTGGGCGTCTTTCCCTATCTGATGTGCAGCCTCAGGTGAAAACACAATTTAGTGTCCCTTTTGTACAGCAGCCTTTTGATTTATTTTGTCTCTCTATTCACCTGTCTTTTCAACATGGTTTTTATTATTCAATTAATTTAGTCACATTAGACACATTTTCTTTCTATCTCTCATTCCCTCTCTCTATCACCCCTTCTCTCCAAGTTTGCCCCAATCACCTTCAGTCATGTGTGACAGACACACTGTGGGGGTCAACAGAGATCAGATTGCGCCTTAAATTTGGTGCAGCCTGTTGCCGTCGGAGACAGGGGAACTGACAAGCTGACTCACTCCCTTCAGGGTTGGGGGGTTGGGGGACATTGACATCAGAGCAAGAATAAGAGATAGAGATTGAAAGAAAGAGAGAGAGGGAGAGAGAGAGAGAGAGAGTGAGAGAGAGAGAGAGATGATGTTTGGATGAAAGAGTAGCATAAGTCCCCAGCAGAGTCCCACAGGTCCTCTACTGCTGTTTGTGGTGTTTTAGAAGTGGACCTCCTGTCAGAGGTGTCTGTGGAGATAGAGAGACACAGAGAGACCTGCAACTCTAGCGCACGTGTGCTTACAACACGGTATGAGGTTTCAAATGCTATAAATCAATTTTTTTTAAATAATCAAAAGTCATATTTTTTTGTGTGTGTGTGTGTGTGTGTGTATTTCAGTATTGACCAAACAAAACTATTATGATTTCTGAAAATTTAAATGGTGATTATATGGTAATTAAAGCATTTTGGAATCAATCGTACATGCATGAGTGTGCCAGTTTCTGTGTATGTGTGTTCATGTGTGTGTATGTGTTTGTATGTGCGTGCTTGTTGCTGTGTGTGGGTGTGTGTGTGTTAGCGCAGTTGTGCACAGGTGTGTGTGTGTGTGTGTGTGTGAGTAGTAATATGTGTGATCCATGTCTCAAAAGTCATTTTGTAATTATGTATTTGAATATTAAGCAAACAAAGTTATGTTGATTTATGTAGGCTTAACATAAAACAAAAGGGATTTCTGAAAATGCATTAAAATGGTGGCTACAGCATTTTGTGCATGTGTGTGCCTCTGTGCACACATGTGTGTGTATGTACGTGTGTATGATATGAGTAATGCATGTGATGCATATACAGGGTCTCCTTGGGAACTCTGGGAGCTCAGCGTTCTCTGCAGAGATCCATGTGAAATGGATTTCATCACACAGGGAAAAATCCCCCGTTCTCCCAAGCAAATAGATATAGACACAGACAGCCCTCCTCCGGATACTCTCTCTTTAACTGTTTCAGACCCCTGTGCAGAAAACTGCTGACTGAGCCCGGCCGTCATACATAGCTGCAGTAATGATATTTAGCACAGGGATGGCCATGATATCTTATACCCAAAAGCATCTGCTCTTTAGGGGGTTTGTCTCATGTTGAAAATGTGAACTCGCGCTATCTGCTCAGCTCCCTGTGATGTGACCCAACAAGCCTGGACAGTTTGAGGAGAGAAGGGTAGGGGAGGGGATCTCTCTCTCTCTCTCTCTCTGAAGGAACACCACAGAGCAACTGATCTAACCCTTTAAATATAATTCATATAAATATTCAATTTAATTCAATTCAATTTTATTTATATAGCACATTTTTACAAAAGGCATGTCACAAAGCGCTTAACACAAGAGGCCGAATGAGCAACAGGGGCAAGGAAAAACGTTACGGATACTAACGTATCCTCGGTTCTCTGAGTGAGAAGCCGAAACGTACGAGTGGATGATGCCTATCATCTCCTGCTTTTCTGAAGTCATTTTAAACCAACCCTTTGAAAAAAGGGCAGTAAGCGCACTGACGCGCGCAGGCAACTACTTAGACAGCCCTGCGTGACGTCAGAAAGTCTATATATTGACTGCGCTTACGCTTCAGGTCCTCTTTGCCAAGTTCGCCAGCGTCGGCGATTGAGGCCCGAAGCGTACGTTTCGGCTTCTCACTCAGAGAACCGAGGATACGTTAGTATCCGTAACGTTCTCTTTCGTTTCGAAGCCGAAACGTACGAGTGGATCACTACAACCAAGCCTCAAGAGCCCTACACCAAGGAGCCCGAGGTGGGAGGATCCATGGGACCGCCGCCGGGCCCAGAGAGAACACTCTCTGCTACACCCGGCCTGGTGACGTCCAATGCGTAAAAACGCGCGAAGGTGTTCCCTGAGGCCCACGAAGCGCTCAAGCAGATATCCTTCATGGGGACGCCTTTCCAGAAGGCCCAAGAAGCCGCCACTCCACGGGTGGAGTGCGCCCTGACATGAACAGGCGGAGGAACACCCGCCGCCTCATATGCCAGACGTATGGCTTCCGTAAGCCAATGCGACATGCGTTGGGTAGAGATGCGTTGGGTAGGCCTGACCCTTGGCACGCTCGCCATGGCAGACGAACAACTGGTTCGTCTTCCTGATGCTCTGCGTACGCGTCAAATAGGCACGAAGCGCTCTGACTGGGCACAGAGTAACGGGCACAGAACTGCCCGTCTCAGGAAGGGCTGCGAGCTCAATGACCCTCGAACAAGGGTCAGTAAACAGCACTTTCGGGCGAGAAAAGGGATTTGGTCGCAGCGTGACCCGCGCGTCACCTTGCGTGAACTCAAGACAGTCAGGACTGACCGACAAGGCAGTCAGATCGCTGACACGCTTCACCGAGACCAGAGCGAGCAGAAGCACAGTCTTAAGGGAAAGCATCTTTAGACTGGCACTCGACAGAGGGTCAAAGGGCGTAAGGGCCAGTCCACGTAGGACAGTGGCCAGGTCCCAAGTAGGGACCGAAGGGGAGGAAGAGGGGCGGAGCTGCCTGACGCCCTTCATGAAGCGCGACGCAAGGGGGTGAGCGCCTGGGGAAACGCCAGCATAGCCAACATGACATGCTGAGATAGCTGCGAGGTACACCTTCAAAGTAGAGGGTGTACGACCCTGATCAAACAGGTGTTGCAGAAAAGCAAGCACCTCGCCAATAGGGCAGACTAGAGGATCACAGCCTCTGTCTCTGCACCACGTGCTGAAAACACGGCACTTCAGTGTATACAACGACCTAGTGGACGTAGCTCTAGCAGCCTGGACGGTCTCTATCACTGCGTCTGACAGGCCGCTCTCTAGGAGACGCGCCCGTTCAGGGGCCAAGCCGTCAGTCTCCACGCTTCCGGCTTGGAGTACCACAGCAACCCGTGAGCCTGCGATAGGAGGTCCCTCCTCAGAGGGAGAGTCCACGGCTGGCCGTCTAACAGTGAGACCAGATCTGAGAACCAGCTCTGAGATGGCCAATTGGGGGCAATCAGAATCACCCTGTGCGCCCCCGCTCTGATCCTGGCCAACACCTGACGCATCAGAGGAAGGGGGGGAAAAGCGTAGAGCAGGCCGCGCGGCCACGGGTGTGCCAGCGCGTCTGACCCTAGCGGCGCATCTCGTTCCAGCGAAAACCACGCTGGGCAATGAGCGTTCTCTCTCGAGGCGAAAAGATCGACTCGTGCCCTGGACAGTTTGAGGAGAGAAGGGTAGGGGAGGGGATCTCTCTCTC
>JAGFZM010001673.1:97829-129493 GCA_017657215.1 Limnothrissa miodon | reverse complement strand
CTCTCTAGGAGACGCGCCCGTTCAGGGGCCAAGCCGTCAGTCTCCACGCTTCCGGCTTGGGGTGCCACAGCAACCCGTGAGCCTGCGGTAGGAGGTCCCTCCTCAGAGGGAGAGTCCACGGCTGGCCGTCTAACAGTGAGACCAGATCTGAGAACCAGCTCTGAGATGGCCAATTGGGGGCAATCAGAATCACCCTGTGCGCCCCCGCTCTGATCCTGGCCAACACCTGACGCATCAGAGGAAGGGGGGGAAAAGCGTAGAGCAGGCCGCGCGGCCACGGGTGTGCCAGCGCGTCTGACCCTAGCGGCGCATCTCGTTCCAGCGAAAACCACGCTGGGCAATGAGCGTTCTCTCTCGAGGCGAAAAGATCGACTCGTGCCCGCCCGAAGCGGGACCAAAGGCTGTGCACCACGGCTGGGCAGAGGCGCCAGTCGGTTGTACGCGGAACACCCCTGGCGAGGAGGTCCGCGCCTGTGTTGCGAACACCTGGCAAGTGCGCCGCCCTGATCGACAGGAAGTGGCGAGAGGCCCAGGTGAGCAGCTTGTACGCCAGGCGAAACAGGTCCGGAGAGCGTGTGCCGCCCTGGCGATTGATATACGCCACAACAGTGGTGTTGTCCGTACGCACAAGAACGTGTTCTCCTCTGAGAAGAGGGAGAAACTCCTTCAGAGCGCAGAAGACAGCAAGGAGTTCCAACACATTGATGTGTAATCTCCTGGAGGCTGTGCCCCATATCCCCCTGGCGGGGCGACCGCAGCAAACGGCGCCCCAGCCTGTTTTGGACGCATCGGTGGTCACCGTCATGCGTCTGGCTATAGCACCCAAGGCGCCGCCTCCGGTGAAGGAGGACGGCCTGCGCCAATGCGCGAGGGCCAGCCACATGCGTCTGGATACTAAGATCCGACGGGCGGGGTTCGACCTGGAGGATACACCTAGCTCCGCTAAGGCAAGCTGCAGCGGGCGTAAGTGTAAGAGGCCGAGTGGGACGGCGCCGCCTGCGGCGCATAGGAGGCCCGTCAGTCTGAGACACAGCCTGGCCGAAACGCAGGCACCGAGTCTGAAGTGGCGTAGACACGCCCTGACGTCCTGAAGCCTCTTCGGTGTGAGCGTCGCTCTCATCGACCGTGAGTTCAGCCTCACGCCCAAGAACTCGACCTCCTGGGAGGGAGAGAGCATGCACTTGCTTAGGTTCACTAAGAAACCCAGACTGTGCAGGTGACGCAAGACCACGTGGGTCTGTGACGTTAGCTGTCTGGAACCAGCCAGCAGCATCCAGTCGTCCAAGTAATTGAGGAGTCTGATCCCCTGAGCGCGTAGAGGAGCGATCGCCGCCTCCACGCACTTGGTGAAGCACCGAGGTGCTAGAGATAGACCGAAGGGGAGGGCTGCGTACTCGTACGTACTGCCCTCGAAGGCGAAGCGTCGAAAACGCCTGTGCCTCGGAACTATGCCTATGTGAAAATAGGCGTCCTGAAGGTCTATGGTGACCATGTAGTCCCCCTGGCGGACTGAATCCGCCACCATTCGCCCCGTGAGCATGCGAAAGGTGAGAGGTTTGAGCGAAGCATTGAGCGCTCTGAGGTCTAGGACAGGGCGAAAAGCGCCCGACTTCTTGGGCACCAGGAAGTACGTACTGTAGCGACCTGCGCACGCCAGCGTCGGATCTACGTGCTGAATAGCGCCCTTTCTCAGGAGATCGCAAAGCTCTTGTCTGAGAGCAGGGGCCCTGGAGGGGGGCACCACTGACTCCATGACACCTCTGTAGGGCGGGGGTGGCCACCTGAACTGCAGTTGATAGCCCTTCAACACTGTTGATAGGACCCAACGCGACGTTGTGCACATCGCCCAATGCTGCCTGAGCAGAGCGGCGGCATGAGGAGGCAGCAAGGACAAACGAAGTGCTATGCTGCCTCCGAGTGGCACTAGGGGGGCCGAGGTCAAAGACTAAGGCTGTCCGCGAAGCTGAAGAGCGTCCGACTGACACACCAGAGACCCGACAGAGTGCGGGGGCTGGGGGCCGGTTAGCCGTGTGTGAGACCGTTGGGCGCTCACGCGTGACTGAGAGGCCGTGCGCATTACTCGCGACGCCCGGTGGGGCGGCCGACTCAGCGCGCACGTCAGCGAAATCCGGTGAAATGTCGGTGAACTGTGCGCTTCACCTGCGACACCCCGTAGGGCAGCCGACCTGGAGCGCGTGTCAGCGACGTTGATGGTCGATGAGCCGCACACTGCACCTGCGACGCCCCGTGGGGCGGCCGACTCAGAGTGCGTGTTGGCGACGACCTCGAAGAGGGGGGAGAAGCTACCCGTCTGGCCAAGGGCAGACGTGTCAGACTGAGCAGACAGTTCTGCGTGTATCTGGGCGATGAATCGACCGACAGAAGCGGCGAGAGAGGACGGGGGGGACTTCTCGATCGTGAACGACTCCGAAGCGTCGCATGTCCACTGCTCAGAGGCGAAGGGGACAGCGAACGCGGAGGTCGCGACACTAGCAGAGGCCTCGGAGCCACCTGGGCGCCGTAGAGGCGTGTCATCACGCGAGGCGCATAGCGCGGAGCGTGTGTCAGCTGAACGCGCGCCGGACACCGCACCGGCGCCCCAGTGCGCGATAGCGCTGACAGAACAGAGAGTGTCCTCCGGCCTGGGCCGGGGCTCATTTGGAAACATTGCCCCAGAGGGGAGGCAGCGTGTGTGCGGAGTGCTTGTGAACAAGGCAAACTCAGCGCCCCGTAAGGGGGTGAGATCAGAGAGGACCGCCGAAGCGGGGGGGAACGTTCCGAGCTGGGGACTGCAGAGCGAGGACCCGGGCCCTTGAGAGCACACAGAGGCGTAGCAGTCAATGGATGGCGATCGCATGACATGATCTGCCGCGCACACGCGATCACATCAGGATCGCTGTGGCCTCTTACGCCGCTCCCGGCTAGCCGGACGGTTGGCGGGAGCTGGGCGCCCGCGACAGCGGGAGCGCTGCCAAGTGGGTTGCGACCCATCAGCCGGCTGTGGCGCGGCTTTGGGCGCATCCGCCTTCTTCCTCTGTTGCGTCCGTTGAGGCGTACGAGCACGCGTCTGAGGAGCAGCGGGAGTGGTCGAGTGAGGCGGAGCACGCTTAGGAAGCACGGGTTGCAGGGCCTGAGCCGCCGACTTCGTCTTCTCTAAGCGGTCGCGCTGTACTTCCAGTGCCTGGCCAAACAGAGCATCGGCGGAGATGGGAGCATTCAAGAGATGCTTCTTCTCCTTCTCCGGCATAGAGGAGAGGTTCAGCCAGAGATGCCTGTCGAGGACGATCAAAGAGCCAAGGGAGCGCCCGTCGGCTTTAATGGCCGCCCGGATGGCCAGTGAAGTGAGGGCGGTGATTCTGCGGAGCTGGTGGACGGTTAGTTCCGAGTGCTGCGCAGCTAGATCTGCCACCAGTTCCTCCGCCAAGGAGGAGAGGAGAAAGGCGGTGTTCATCGCCCTTATTGCCTGGCCTGTACAGATGAAGGCTTTTGAGGCGAGCTTCTCCGTGCGTTGACACGGCTTGGAGGGGAGCTCGGGAGGCGATGTCCAGGTGGTGGCAGAGCCAGCGACCGCATCCTCAACGCGAGGAAGCTGTAAGAAGCCAATGGCGCCCGCACTGTCCATCGCGTAAAACGCCGCGTGTCCCTGGATAGGGGCAATGGCGGCGTACGGAGCCTCCCAGGAGCCCTGCGCGTCAGCCACAACCGTGGGGTGAGCAGGGAGGGGGAGAGCGTCCGGAGAGGGAAGCGCGCCGGAAAAGGGGTCGAAACGCCCTTCCGAATAGCGCTGAGGCGGAGGCAGGCCTAGCCTGTTAGCCGCCTGTGTAGCCAACAAAGCTAGCTCAGAAGCTAACTGGGCGGCGTGGGTCTTCACTATCGGTGGCATCTCTTCGACCGTAGCGCCTTTAGTGGAGAGGAAGGAAGACAGCTCCTCTTCATCCACGGCCTCGATAACTGGTTCGTCATCGTAGTCGCCCTGAGGCGGCGTGGTAGCCGTGCGGGCAAAGGCAGCGCCGACGGAGCTAGCAGGGCTAGCCTGGTGGGCCGCGGTCAGCTGGCTAGCTGGTAGCAAGCTAGCCTCTGAGAAGCTAACCGACGGCCGAGTAGCCACTGAAGACCGATCGATAAGCCCAACCGGGTGCGGGGACGCCGGGGAAACATCGATAGCCTGGTGGGTAACAATACCCCTGGCGCCAGCGGGGGAAGAGCCCGCCCCTGTAACACCAGTGGAACCCCCGAAGAATGCCGCTCTGTTGGCGATAGCCGTAGGGGAGAGGCGTTCGCAAGCCGAGCAAAGATCTGGCTGCGAAAAGGCGAGCATAGCATGCTCGCTCCCCATACAGATGAAACAGATGGCATGGCGATCGGAGATCGCCATCGGACGGTCACAATCGGTGCAACGACGAGTAGCCATCTTGCGTCTCGTGGTACCAGAAGTCAGGGACCGGCGTGAGCACTTTGAGCAAGACGGAAATCCCTCGGAGAACTTTGAAAAAAGCTATTGTGGTGGGCTTTCAAAAAGCCGTTGGTTTTTAGAAATATTTGCAAAGGCAAACGAAAGACGACTCAGAAACACACGCAGTAAGCGAGGTGAAAGAGGCAAAGAGGACCTGAAGCATAAGCGCAGTCAATATATAGACTTTCTGACGTCACGCAGGGCTGTCTAAGTAGTTGCCTGCGCGCGTTGCCTGCCCTTTTTTCAAAGGGTTGGTTTAAAATGACTTCAGAAAAGCAGGAGATGATAGGCATCATCCACTCGTACGTTTCGGCTTCGAAACGAAAGAGAACTCCCTAGCAGCGTTTTTTGTTTTTACTTGTTATGGTAAAGGAAGAAACCTTGGGCAGTTCCGACGGCTCAAGGGGCTAACCCTGGCATGGGCAAACTAAGGCCCGGGGGCCATATACGGCCCGTTTGGCTTTTTAATCCGGCCCGCCAAACCTTTTGAAATTATATTCAATAACATTATCAAACCTTTATTTAGTATTTTCCCTGCAATTTCTGCAAACTGTTGTTAAATGCTTTAAAAAAAACAGCCTTGCATACCCATGCTTTACCACCTATTAAAGGCTAAAACTGTGAAATATAATGGCCTTTACATGTCGTATATATTACTTCACACAACCACTACATCTATCTGCTCCTGGCACGGCCCCTTTATTAAATTTTATAACCCACTGTGGCCCACGAGTCAAAAGTTTGCCCACCCCTGGGCTAACCCAACTGCCTAGGGCAGGTTTTCAGTCTCTCAGATGGTCAGTAGTCCACTATTATTCTATTAGATACACATTACAAGAAAATGTTGGTAAATAAAGTAATATAGGAGTCCCATGTCATTAGGCGCCGTCAAGCCAGGGGCCAGTTGGAGGCTGTATCAATCATGTCAGGGTCATCTGTGAAGCTGAAGGCAGACCGCCCTGGGTTGAGGACCATTCAGGAGTGCCGCCGGATCACGTTGGAAGAAGATCCCAGGAGAACCCAGGATGTGCAGGCGCAGGCAGTAGAAGGCAGTGATGACTCACGGCAGGGTGGTAATGGCATGGAAAATCAGAGAGGAGATGAGTTAGAACAGTCTCCATCAGATTTCAGAGAATGTGAGTTATATTGCATGTGCAACCATGTACAGATGTTGGCTAAGTGAAGAGGGAGAAATAAGTGGAGAGGAAAGAGAGAGGAGGAGAAAGACAGAGTGAAAATTGTACGGGTTAACAGATGGGTAGATTGTGGCGGCATTAAACTATAGCAGCATAACTAAGGTATGATGTATAACAAGCCAACACCACTAAAGGAAATGGTCAGTGGCCACCAAGCCCTGGACGGGAGCTTACAGCAGAGGCAGTCCTTTCCAATAATACCCTGAGGAGGTGTGGCTTACCATACACCATCCCTAACTAAAGGGGTCAGTAAATAGAAAAGTTTTGAGTCTAGACTTAAAGGTGTTGAGAGTGTCCGCTTGACAAATGTTAGAAGGGAGTTTGTTTGAGAAAGACAGAGTGAAAATTGTACGGCTTAACAGATGGGTGGATTGTGGCGGCATTAAACTTATATATATATATACATAATGGCTATATGTTATATCACTATTATGTGCCATTATACTTATGAAGGGGTTATAAATGACTTTTGATTTACCATTCCCATTAGAATTGGTGATAACATACTATTAAGACATATTAAGTGAACATGGGTCTGTTAGCTTGGAACCAATGTGATTGAGTACTAAAAGCAACAGCTCACTGATAGAAATAATGTATTAGTCTTCATTAAACCTTTATAACATAATTATAAACTCACTGGTTAGCATTTACTAAAATTGCATTCATTGAAAAATATAAATACACACTTACTGAGACATGTGTCTGTGTTTATAATTTAGACTGTGTATATGTGTTCACATATGGCTTTCACCTTGAGTGACCAATCAGGTACCAAAAAAATGCTGGAGAGGGTACAGAGGTTAAGCGTATACACAGAAACAAGTTAAAGTGTTAAAAGGTCTCTGGAGCGTGGAAATGGATTCCAGGAGGAGAGAAAACTCCCTTTTTCCTCACCTGTTGTCCCCAACAAAGACCCAGACTAAGAGCCCTCTAGATAGACAACAGCAAAGCGCCAGACAGCGCCAGGAAGAGAGAGAGGGATATGGAGGCAGAGGGAGAGAGAGATGGAGGGAGAGAGAGAGGGATAAAGGGAAGGAGGAGGGAGGAAGAGGAAGAGAAGAGAGTGAGGAGATGCAGAATAAAGAGAGGGCGGTGTGAGACAGTTATGTAGACCCCCCCCCCCCAACCCACATTGCCCCAGCGGTGCTGGAAATTGCATCAATAGTGAGCGGTAAGCTTAAGTCGCAATGAGGTCTGGGGAAAAAAAAAATCGATGGCTGTGAAAGGTTCCTGGTGAGTGTTGACAGGCCGTAGATACTGAAGGTGTGGAGGAGGAGGTGGTGCCGCACGCAAACAGTCAGCCGCACGCAAGACGCGTCACGCCACGGTGTGCTTGGCAACAATGCTGCTTCAAAGGACCTTCCGGAAAGAAGGGAAATGGCCCTTCTCCTCCCCCGCTGTCTGTCTCCTGGCTGGGCTTTTAGATTCGGTCCAAGTGAGCGCTTTGTTCCGTTCATTTTCAGAGCATGAGGAGTGTAAGATGTGGCACAGCAGGGTGTGATCAGGAGCTTGGAAGTCCAAAATATTCATAGCAGGAGCCAGTGGGCTCTGCTTTATTAGAACTTCACAGACACCAGACCGGCACACACACACACGCACTAAAAAGCATATGTTACAAACGCACACAGTCGGAAGTTTCAGATGCACAGCGTTCTTTCTCCCATGATTCTTTTCCCTTAATTCTTTTCACACTGATCCTTTAGTCTTAGAAAGGAGAAGGTATGAAATACAAATGCTTCTTCCCCAACCCTATGCAACACCACACACACACACAGACTCACAAAGTAATTTATTAAAAGAAAGAATTGTTGATATCTGTAATATGCTTGATATCTGTGCCATGCTTGTTTGATAGGGGAAATGTATTTCTCTCTCTCGCTGACGGATAACATCTCAATATCTCAAGTAGGCACCAGGATCCCCTTGATATTACATTTGAAATTCAGCGTCGCTGCCGTGTGCGTCTCATCGTCACTGACAAACAACTTGCTACTGATTCCTGCAAATTCGTGCCGCTATCTGTTTCCTAAGCCATAAAGAGCACAGGCATCACGCCTCCAGTCCTTATCAGGCCGGGCACATTCCATGAATATTATTATTATCTTATTGCATATTCCCAGAAAGAGCAATCACTCGTCATTATTCAATTTATAACTCCTTGTCACATGACAGAAACACACAAATATCATTATTTATCTCTAACATAAACAAGGTTGCTGGAGCACATTAGTACACACAAACACACACACACGCACACCCATATACATATGCACGGATACACAAACTAACACACACAGATGCACTTTAAGATCTATGAAGAGAGGTGGACAGACACCCTTAAATACAGTCACACACACCCATACCACATACACACACACAGACAGATAGATGCACTCTAAAATCTATGTCATTACTGTAGATATGATGGATAGAAACAAACAGCCAAACACACATGCACACACAAACACAGAGGCCTGCTGAGATCTATGGCTTGAGCTGATGGTGAAAAAAAAATGAAGGCATAAGTTCTGTGTGTGCCACAAAACACTTTTTTGTTGATTTAAATTGGGAGATGAACAGCAGCCATATTTACTGCTCTTCTGCCAGAGAATAAGAAAAGGCAAAGGCACACACACTAAATTAGCAGGCAGAAGAAAGAGATATAAAAGCACCCTACATAAATAGGTATTTACATTCTGCTATCTCACTGGATGGTAAGAAAGAATAAAATACAAGAATCAAAAACAGAGGGAGGGAGATAGAGAGAGAGAGAGAGAGAGAGAGAGAGAGAGAGAGAGAGAATGAAAGAAGATAGAATCACAGACAGTGAATGAAGTACCCACCATACATATCCATTTGCCAGAAATGATGTGTGTGCTGGTGTATGTGTCTTTGTGCGTGTGTCCGTGTGTCTGCGTGTATGGGTGAGAGAGAGAGAGAGAGAGAGAGAGAGAGAGAGAGAGGAAAAGAGAGAGAGAGAGAGAGAGCAAAATAGCATTATAGCAGCAGTACAGCAGGCTGAGTGACACTCGACATAAGTTCCCTTGACGCTCCAGTTACATACAGCACATCCAGTCTAGTAATATAAAGCATGGCTGCATCCCTGCATGTGTGTGTGTGTGTGTGTGTATGCCACATCAGAGCCATTGAACCACTGCACTGAATCTTGTCACACGTCCCCTTAGCAGAGAAGGGCAGTGTTGGAGGGGGGAAGTGGCACTCCTCCATGGGTCATGGCATGGGGCACTGCTGTGGACGGCCGGTTGCGAGATGGGCCTGTCATGGCCGAAGGTCCTGCGGGAAACTGACTGCCCGCATGAGACCACAACTCTTCTCCTTCTTCCGCAGTAAGCGGCAGAAGCTTCGTCTTCGTCTCCCCGGCCCAGGAGCCGTGTGTATATCACGGATCGGCCCGGATGCCTGTCTGCTTACTGGTCTCTTCGCATCTCGTCCGCAGCGGAGGGTGGAAAGAAGGATGTCCCACATCGCCATTACTTGCATTTTTATTTGATCCCCCCCACCCCCACCCCTCTTCACGACCTAGATCTGAAATAATTGTTTCATCGCAGTGACCTTTGTGTCTTTGTTTACTGTATTGTGCAAATGTCCCATCATATCCAGCAGGGACAGAAATGTACCAATAGGCAGTGTTTTCATCAGGGATGGGGGAGAAAGCCTAGATATTCCTTTTGTGTTTGCTTCTGAAGCGCCGCTGATGAAAAGCGGCTAGGATAAAGATGCTGGAGTGTCAGTGGAACAATGCAATCTGTCCGTTTGGAAACCACAGTGGGGAGGGGAGGTTTGGAGGCTGGCGTGGGGAGGGAGTAAGCCGAACAACAAATATCACATTGCAATCCCTTTTCACCGAACTCATCACTTTTTTGATACAAAAGAGAGACACTTCTGTTCCATTGGAGGTTTAGATTACTGTCCCCATTTTCTTCTGTTCTTGTCTGTCTGTTTGTGCAAGAACTGGCACCCAGAACACGCATTTCTTTCACCAACTGTAGATACCTTTCCCTTTTTGCCTGCTGTCAAAATAAAAACAAAACAAAATGACAAACAATAAAAAGACATGCAGGGACACTTAATCTCTACAGCAAAGAGAGAGAGAGAGAGAGAGAGAGAGAGGGAAAAGAATGTAAGAGGACAGTGAGTGAAGGTAGGGAGAGGAAATATTGATCTGACAGCCCCCCCTCCTTCAAAAAAAGGAAAAACCTGAAAAAATAAATCAATCAGCTAGTCATCTCATATTAAGGTGATCCAAGGTGACAACTCACACCATTCCCATAAACGGAGCAAGCAGAACAGCTGTCTCACGGGAAAAAAAAGGAGAGAGGGTGCGTTTTCTTACTTCAAGAACTCAAAAGCATGTGAGTGAGTGAGCAAACGGTCGTGCGAATGAGCGACCGACCTCTGGGAGCTTGCATTTCTCCCCATTCTCCTCTGCAAGTGTTTACCTCCTCAAGCCTGTTGTTCTGGAGAGGGCCACGCCAAAAATCCTCGAGTGTTTCTTGGCAAACTCACGTCAGGCAAGGAGAAGAATGTGAAGAACCGTATCGCAAGGATACAGTCTCACGCTTTCTCATTTTCCATTTTCTACCGTGTGTGTAAGTGTGTGTGTGTGTGTGTTCAGTTTTTCCTGAAGGAGATGCTGCAAGAAGAGCCAGACCCTGCCAAAAGAACGACCCTGACGGCGAAACAAACAAACAAATAAACAACAACAAAAAAAAGACAAAAAGCATCAAATGGGAACGAAAGAGGCCTATTCTGGACCTGCCAGGAGAATGCACATCAAAGCTGCTGGTGACAGCACAACAGCCTCCCCAGCCAAAGAAATGACAAGAAATCTCTCAACAATCCCCTTTCCTTCCCTCCCTCCTGCTTTCGGAGGCAACCGAGAAGGATCTCTTGTTTACCACCTGCAAGGATTGGCAATTAAACGGCAGTGACAACTGTGTTTGCACGGGCCAAGCTTGCAAGACTACGCCTCTTGAGGACATTGACTAGCCACTTGGGCTCCTGTGAATACTGATCAAGGTGGCTGAGCTAGCACAAAGAAAGTAATGCAGAAAAAAAAACACAAAAAAACTAAATTCGCAAGAGAGCAACTTACTGTTCAATAGGAGCACAAAAGACTACACAAACACTGAATATGAGTGAACTAGTGTTTTCATTGAGAAGTCTGTTTTATTCTGTCTGACCCTTAAGTCAGTCCTAAAGGCATTTCAATCCAAATCTTTCAGCACTGAACAATCTGATTTTGGTTCAGCAATGCATTTCGGGTCAGCTGGCCGTCGGTCAAGTTTGTCAAAGATTTTGGCTGTAATTCACTAAACAGCTGACAACAAGTACAGTAACAACTGTTGGTACTGTACATCTTAGCATCTGTTAAAGTGGATGAGAGCAACTGGTCTATAGCTGTCAGGACCCGTGGAACAGCTACAGGCCAGCTATATATATATATATATATATATATATATATATATATATATATATATATATATATATTATATATATATATACTGTCTATATATACTGTCTACATATATAGTAGTCTAAATAAGGGTGACTTGAGCTTGTTATAAATTTAACATAACAAGTATCATAAACATTAATGACACTTTATCCATGTTGATTACTGTTGTCATTTACTTTTTTGCAATGACTACACCCCAAAGTCTGCATTTCAAAAACCAACTAAATACTTAATACTTAAGTACATCAACACGAATTAAGAGTCATTAATATTAATACGGGTGAGGTCAGGTTTATGTGTGTGTGTGTGTGTGTGTGTGTGTGTGTGTGTTTCATAGTAAGAGAGAAGTGAAGGGAGAGATTAAAAAACACCCCATTTTGGTGAGAACTGTGCCCTTCTCTCCAGTAAAGTCTCTCATGTCCGAGCTCCCCCCAACCCCTGATATATTCCCACTTTATATCACATCATGCTAAGTTTTTCTCCCCACTGGGTTCCTTTAAGCCCCGGTCCTAATAGGCCGAGGTGCATGCTGTGTGTCAGTGGCCGCCTAGCTAAGTCCGGCCACGGGGCTTTCGCCTGGCTCTCGGCAGGCTCTCACCAGGAAACAGATTAATACCCCACGACTGCTCGCTTTTAACCGCGGGCCCATGGTGCTCTCTGTGCCCTGGTGGAAAAGTATCCCCAACCCCATCACATTTTTCTCACCATCAAGGCCAACCACCCATCCCCCCACCCCCACACCACCCCACTAGTCTTGGCCATGTGGCATGGCCTCACAGACTGAGACAACAGTGTGTGTGTGTGTGTGTTCGTGTGTGTGCGCAGAGCCGTGTGTGTTTGTATAGGAGGAGGGTGGTGGCGGGAAGAAGGGTGTGGGTGCAATGAGCAGAGTGGTTGCTGATGTGCCAAATTCAGTGTCAGGGTTGAAAATGGCTTCCAGTTCAGAGGAAGGTTCTTGCTCAAGATTAGATGCCAAGCCGCCCACCCACCCACCCTCCCTCTTTCTCTCCTCTCTCCCTCTCTGTCACAGTGCCCACATGTCTGGCTTATAGACAGTTCTCTCCAGATGGACTGCTCATATTTACTCTGTGTTGTTGTTTGTGCATCTTTTTTTGTATAACGTTTTTTTAGTTTAGTTTTTTTATCACTCTCTTTCTCTTTTTTTGTCTGCTGCTTCCTTGCTCCCCTTCACAACGTCCTCTCCAGCCCCTCCTTGTCTTTGGTCTGTTTGCTGTCCCTTCCCCTCGCCTGGAGACAAATTCACACACGCTGAGTGGCGTGTCGTACTTTTCGCTCTAAACAGGCCAGCAAGCAGGCAGATGGCAGGAGGACACACACAACATGCACTCCTGTTTGTATGTTTATCTGCAAATGTGCCCCCCTGAATCTTTCAGACGGTGACAGAGAGAGAGAGAGAGAGAGAGAGAGGGAGAAGGGCGATTAAGCAAAAAAAGAAAAGAAAACAATGGCACCTCTCCATCTTATATGGAGGTGTAATTGTGTGTGTGTGTGTGTGTGTGTGTGTGTGAGGGTGGAATAAATAGGAGAGCACTCCTAGCATTAGCACCTGAATGGGAGCCTGTGGTGAGGCCCCTTGTCCACGAGCCTAATCTGTCATATCTATGCAAAGCACGACTACTGCGGCATCCTTGCCATCAGGTTGTGCCTGTGACAAACCGGCGTGCATCATTAGGTCTGAAAGGCACCTTTTGAGAGGGTGAGCAAGCAAGCCAACATCCCCTCAGGCCCACGACGAAGGAAACTCGTGGCTAGTGTTCTGGTGCTCCCCGAACGACCGGGAGAAGAATGTGCCCTGTTGCAGAAGCCGATTTTGTGTGTCAGGGACAACAGCGGGACCCACAAGCTTATCTTCCACCCCCTGCGGGAATGATGAGACCGGCGAGCAAGGTAGAGCTGCCTCTTAAGCATGTCAAATACAGTCGATGTGCCTTCTCGGATAGAAGTTGCCTTTTTTTTTACCGTTTTTCAAAATATCTTTAGCTGTATATACTTTTCATCAATACTCTTATCTTGTTTTTTGATCCCATGTGCTCTAATTTCAGCAGGTACTAAATCCAATTAAGTGGATATTTTTGTTTTTATTTTATTTATTTTTTTCATCTACATCTCCTGCTTGGAGACTTTAAACTTTGGGCCAGAAATGTTTTCTGGGGGTCATTTATATGGAAATGGGATGCTGTGACAGCAGAGTTAACGGCTGCCATTGATCTGGGCAATTGACGTGCTGTCACTTTGACCACCCTTCACTCCTCATAGATAAACAAACACCACCGAAGGGGGTTGGTAAAAAAAAAAAATCAATTTTAGATTTTTACCCTTACTTTTTTCCTCCATCACGGCAAATGCTGTGAACATTTTTTGATCAAGATCTGAGCTTGTAATTATGATAATAATCACAGTCGGTGTTTTTTCCTCCCTTCTGATGTTGACTTTGCACCATTTAAGTTGGAGGGTTTTGTTTGTTTTAATAAATTGTAGTGTTTGTCTGCAGTCGAAGCAGTCATCAGTCTCAAATCTCTCTGGACTCTGAATGGTGTTTACAATGTTTAGCTGCTGAATGTGTTATACCAAGCAGTTATGGAGAAATTGAATGGTGAGAAAGACAACACCCACTTCTGGGGTTGAGGGAGTTGAGGGCCCAAGGGAGAGTTCAACCGTCAAGGTGAGAAAAGGACAAAATTATTCATTGCTTTTATGGCCACACAATAGAGATGTCATGGAAGATTATTTGAACATATATGTGCTTGTGTGTGTGTGTGTGAGAGAGAGAGAGAGAGAGAGAGAGAGAGAGAGAGATCATAGAAGATATCTCACAGTATCAATACATTTACTTAACACTGCGTGGGCACTTTGTTCGCAATTAAAAGTTACTTGGTCTGCCACCTGTACCCGGACACCGATTGGTTACTAGAATTTACAGATGCAGAATCCAATATCCAATAACAACGGGGCAATATAATAATTTACACCTTCTTCTTTAAGAAAATCTTCTGCTGGCTCAGGTGTCATCATCGGGAACCCCCCTCTATGTGTGCCACCAGCTTCGGCTTAGTTGTCCCAAACAAGGCTTGAACACTGCCGTCACAATTTTCATAATCAGAGACTCTCAACACTCTGTGGTAGCAATCTGTCACCTGTCATTCTGAAACCTTGTGGAACAGCTTTGCTTTACTTAGTGAAACAAGTCTGGGTACTCTCCATAGGCTTACATTGACTTTATTTGAACCTATTGCTTCTGCTCAAGGGTAAAAATAGTTTCTCATTCTTACCAGTACTCTTAAACAGGCAGAAAGTAAGGCTAAAAGAGATCAAGTCCATCATGCTTTAATTTAAAGGCCTATTGATCATGATCATGTTCCCTTTTAACGGTAACATTCAAATGATCAAATGCGATTGAATTATTGAAAACCCTACTAGGGTGCCAACAAACATCTGTCAATGTGCTTAACGTTTCTAGTGTCATGAGATTTCAGGAATATACTGTGATTTAAAAGTTGGATTATTTAGTGTAGAAATGGCTAATTGTAGAGGAGCTTTATACCAGGTATGTTCTCTTGTGTATGTGCTTAATCCAGGGGTCTTCAACCTTTTTCAGCTTAAGGACCACTTGGCTGTGAGAGCGACTGAGCACGGACCCCCACACCTGTGGGGTAAGATAGCTGCCAAAATATTTGTGTCCATATATTTGATACACGTGCGTATTTAGTTGTGCATAAAATAAACATTTGTGACTTCTCAAATGAGTTCAGTCATGCATAAAATAAAGTGTGTGTATGTTATCCACCAGAGTACGGATGGAAAAAAATTAAAAACTCAAAAATTACAAGTACAAAATCAAAATTTCAATACGCCTCTCAATATTATGGATACCACTTTGCACACGTTACTCAACTGTCAAAATACGTCATCGCCCCATTCACAGGCATTACTTGTTGAGAAAAGAAACTTTTTGACAGCTATCTTACTCCATACACACCTGGCCCACCTCAAATCCTGCCGTCATTTGGACCGTCAGTCGAGTGCCTACATGCATGCACGCACACACACGAACGCACACATTCTAAACTCGTTTCTTTACATAGTTGCATAAATTCGCCCTATAACAGAATGAATGTCACAAGGGTTAACTAGCTGGATATATTCAGCTAAATTCAGGCAAAGCTTAATTAGCTCAAACTGATAAAGACAGAAAGCCTCTTCCTCTTGTGTAAAATAACTTTGTCTTTCAGAAGGAAACACAAACACGAGATTATCGTTATCGTTTTATTGTGATGGAACGTTGGATGAATGAATTCACGCAGAACGCCTTGAAGCGCAAAGACCGCAGACTCTCATTTAAAAAAAAAAACAACAAAGCAAAACATCACACAGAACAAATACCCCGCAAAGTTCAGGGTCCATCAGTCCCGACACTGAACAGACGAATCAAACGTAATTTATCTCCCGGAATGAAAAGAACGAGTTTGCTGAATACGAAGCTATTTAACTAAAACGCACGGGGGGAAGTGTTCTTTAATCGCGATGATCCAACTCAAATAAAAAAAAAAGATCACAAGGGTCACTTTTTTTTTTATAGGCCTAGTGGGACGAAGAATTAAAGATAACTGATCAGCTACCAGGTCCTAGTGAGAGCACTGAACCTGGTGAGTGGAACAGAGCTTCTCTATTCTAGGACGGACAGAATTTGCGAGGCAGTGTCACATCAGGCTCAGGCTGAAGTGGTGACCTTTATTTGTACATTTATGAATGCTATTGTGTTTTGGCATAGGTTAGCAAAATGTTACACAGGGATCACATGATCACATGCATGATTCATAGCCTACAATGTGTTATTTAAAAACGAATATGAAGCAATTTTCTTTTGAACATTATGTTAACTATGACAAATTTTATTTTTTGGAAGAGAAAAAAAATGCCTCAGACAAAATATTTTCGCGGACCCCCTGCAGTACCTCCGCGGACCCCCGGTTGAAGACCCCTGGCTTAATCAATATAGCTTGCCATGCGTAAACAAGTAGCGAGCTGTTGCACTGACAGAAATTGGTGTCCTTAGACGCAGGGCTGCCAAATGTACAGTAAATATTTTTTTAATTGGATGTAAGCTCTGAGTTCATTTTCTTTGGAAACATTAATCACAGAATCTAGGCTAAACCCAAATATGCATTTGTTTGCTCTAGTCTCACACAGCTTTGTGGTCAAAGTGGTCTTGCATGCAGTATGCTCAGATGGCAGATTTGTTTTTTTCTTGGGGAAATATTTTACTGGTGCAATGTTCTGCAATGTACCGGCTTATTTTCAGATCTGGCTCTACTGTATCTTGAATTTCTGTTTGTTGTTTTGTTCTAGTTCTAGTAGTAGTGTGGCTATCAAAAACTGGAAATAGGCAGTATAAACTGTTACAGTAACCCTCAGTTTGTCCATGTCAATCATACTGTAGTTATTTTGTTCTTGCTAAATTGCTAAGTTACCATCTTGGCTAAGAGTGTTTGCTAAGTTACCAGCATGGCTAAGAGTGGTAGCTGTTGGAGTGAGGAGTGGAGCTGTAGCTATATGCCAACTGAAGCCTGAGCCTGAAATAGCAGTAGGCAAACAAGATCCCATCCCAGTCACTCAAGCAAAAAGACAGACCTACTGTACTGATGTGGCACCACTCCATCACTCACTATTCTGAGTGTTTCATTCCATTTTCTTTTCTTTTTTCTCTCTATTACACACACACCTTCTTACAGGACAACAATGGCAGATGTCAGAGGTTATTTTGAGTAGCCTCTGACAATTACCCATTCCTGGCTACTCATTATGATCAGATGATGCCAGAGATGCAGCAGAGGTGCATTCTGGGAGGTGTGTAACTTCCTATAGCACCCAGAGCGACTACAGTTCTTCTGTATATTTTTTTCTTTCTCTTTGTTCACAGTGAAGAGTGAAATGTCTGTTTCGCCTGTGCTAGTGCTGTAGCCTCACATCCAACTGTGAGGGTAAGGGTAATCTTCCTTCATACTACTGGTCTGAAAATGCACAAGATAGGCTTTAGCATGGCTGCAGTTTACTCTAGTATTCTGGGCTCACTGTCACTCTCTGTGACTGGCCATGTTGCAAATGGTTGCATCACACACGCACACGTACACACACTCACCCTCTGCTTCAAACTCCACCTCCCATATTGTGATGCTCGTAGCCCATGACTCTCTCCTGGGCGCTTTTCCAGAGTCTTATAGCGTCTTTTAGCGTTATAGTTCCTCTTAGCAATAGATCCTTTAGAAAAGTAGGAAAAGGAGAACAAGAATAAAAAATTAATGTGCTTCTATTAGTTGGTCACCAATCAGGCTTCACATTCTGCAAGTTTTTCTCCACATTTCAGCTGAAGAGTCTTCAAAGCTCAGCAAATGCACTTGCAGGAGCAGCAAGGCAAAATAGTAGAAGCGGATGTGAAAGAGTGAGCAATAAGAGAAAGAGAGAGAGAGAGAGTGATAGCACTCCACTGCTTTTTACTGCACGCAAACTCTTAAGCGTCATCAAAGTAGACCCTGCACAGGGACTTTTTTTAAATTAAAACACAATGGCAGGAAATAATTGGTTTCATCGTGTGCTCATGCCCCCCATGATAATCTCTGATTTCCTGCGCTATATTGAAGGTAGTCGTCTGGGTTCTTAATATTCAAAGTCTCTCAACTTGCATTTGTGCCGATCTCTTTATATGCACCTCAGAAGAAAAAGAGCTCACATCACTGCACAGCGAAACAGCCTTGTGTGCATGTGAGTGAACGGGCAAGCTTGAGACTGTAAGGGGGAGAGAGACAGAAAGAGAGAGATGTCTGAATGGAGAGACCCTTTAAAAGAGGAACAGGTCGGAGTCAGGCTGCCACACAAGACACAAATTAGCAAGAGATTCCTGAATGAGATCTCACTCGGAGTCTCTAAGGGGCCTCTGTATCTGATTCAGCAGGCAATTTGTGTATCTGAAAGAGACACACACTCCAAGAACATTGTAGAGAGTGACTGCCTGAGAGAGGGAAGAGAGAAAAAAAAGAGAAAAAGAGACAGTATTGGGTCATGACAAAATACAGTAGACCAGTGGATTCAACCCATAGTAACATGAAGACACTCAAAAAGTACAATTTAATGTGATGTAAACTTATTATTGAGATTCTTCTAGAAATAAGCCATGTTAGAGTGGATCTATACTGGTAAAAAATATACAGAATATATAATATCGCAGTCATTCTGCTTTGTTTGTTGTTTGTGTTTCAATGTTATATGAACTATTTGTTTATTTTATGCTTACTGATAAATAAACGTGACCAAAGTTTTCTTGTTCAAGCAGTTGGTGAATTTTCAGAGCTGGTAGGAAATACCGTTCATATGGCAGTCTTTATTAGTTTTCACCCCCTATAGATTTACATTTTATGCCTTTAGCAGATGCTTTTATCCAAAGTGACTTAAATTCGCCCATTACTGCAGACCCAATCTCCCCTAGAACAACTTAGAGCAGAGTGCTTATTTCAATGGCCCAACAGCAGCCGCCTTTCAAACACACAATTTTCAGGCTGCAGTAGTCTGGCTGTGTGGCAGCCATGCTGGCAGGGTTCCTTAAATGCTACGCTACCACGGCTCATAATGAGATGCTCTAAAAATGAGCAAGCCCATGCTGGTCTTGGAAAAACAGCTCCAGTCTTTTACCACTGCGGTGGACCTAGGCCTGACACACACCTGACTGCAGCATTGAGCCCTGCTTTTCCATGAGGTGAGGTGCATCCATTCAGCTTCACAGTCCTTAATTCCGTCTTTCTTAGCTAGGCCATTGCATCCGTGGCCAGAGAGATCTTTCTATGGGGCTCAAAGGCGCTGGCTTCTTTCTCTCTCTTTCCCTCCATCTTTGGCCATGCAGCTTACTGTGGCAAATGTGTGAGAAACATGCACTGGCAGAGCGTCAGTCGCCATGCTGCGGCAAGGTTCAATGAGGCATTTCAATTAGACACGATTAGGTAATTACAGATGAGGCCTTTACGAGGAAGCGTTTATTAGGAAGGTCAATTGCTTTGCCATTTGGAAAAGGTTGAGAGACACTGGTGGCATTTGCTTTTATGTCTGCGGTTTAGTTCTGTTATACGGTTCTATCTGTCAGGGCCGCAGATGGTTTGTTGTTGCCGTAATCCGTAATGCCTGCATATTGGAGACGTTATTGTTCAGCGGTTATCGGGATAAAGAGGCCGCTAAATCTGCCTACCCGGAGACGCGTCGTTAAAATCACTTTCACAAAACTGCACATTAATGCGTGCTGACAGCACTGCACTCACAGCAAACAGCCAGAGTAATGCTTACTCTCTCTCTTTCTCTCTCAGTGTGTGTGTGTGTGTGTGTGTGTGTGTGGTTTCAGGGTTTTCAGAGGAACCATCTGCAAGCACCCGTAGTAATTATAAACCAAATGCACAGAGTTGAGGGGATTTCTATTCCCATTCACCACCCTTGACCCCCCATCTCAGACACACACACACACACACACACACACACACGGGAAAGCTCTGCCAGAAGAATAAAACACACACTCACAACAACCCACTCCTGGCAGGCTCCCCTGAGATTTCAGAATTAATATTTTCTGACAAATTTGGGTTAGCAACAGATGGATCCAGCCCAGACTGACGTGTGGCTGCATCTGCTGAAGTAGCTGTGTGGACCACTCCCTGGACGGAGACGCAACTTGCCAACTCTCTAAGACACACACACACAGATGCACGCACACACACACTCACAGGCTCTCCAGCACCCTCAGAGCCTAGTTTTAATGCAGGCTTTATGGGAGCGGGTAGGCGAAGAGGATAACTGCAGGCACATTCAGAGGTGAAGGAGCGCAATGGATTAAATATTTTACCACAGCTATTACAATTTGTCCCCACACACACACTCACACACACACACACACACACACACACACACACACACACACACTTACATTGCTACTAAAATGGACAGACTGTATTACATAAATAAAGGAGAGAATTTCATCCGCTGCGGGAGGCCTGAAATCTTCTGCAATTTTCCAAGATTGGCTGAAGCGACCCTCGGAGCTCGTCCCTTCTCCCCTCTCCCTCGTGGGTCATATTCCGAGATGAGTGACGGCTATGGCTAAGCACCAATTTGGGCCCTATTCAGTGCACGCGAGGTTAGCGTGTGCAAATGCCGGTTAAATGAATCTTGCCACCACGCACCCAGGACCCAGGCGCAGAGCTGTTGGAGGTGAGCGTTGCTGGTAATGGCATCCACTCATAGCGTGTCCTGGCAGGCCTTAATCATGAGAGAGAAAGAGAGAGGGGGTGGGTGGGAGTGGGGGAGTGGGAGAGAGAGAGAGAGAGATCAAAACAAGCTGTCAGGCTCGCTGTGTGGGTACAGGGACTCCTCACTCATGAGATTTCAAAGGTGCGTCGGAGTTAACTATGGAGTGCGGCAATTGTGCCTGGCATTTATGATGAAAGGGCAGGCACACGGGAGCTCCACTGTGCTCAGCGCTTTGCTCGCCTCTCCTCCGTCACCAGGCAGCCATGCAGGGCTCAGCAGAGGCAGGACTCCTCCAGCTCCCCTGCTGACTGACACATCAGCACACAGCAAGAGATGGAGGCACGCTAACGCTAGCTACTCTATTAAAATGCAAGGCTGTCCAGCACGTCTGTCTCCTCAGCATCATCCACCTTTCTCTCGCTCTCATTCATCCTCTCTCTCTTTTTGTCATTCTTTCCCATCTTCTTCTCCATCATCTACCTCTCTCTTTCTCACTCAGTTTTCACCCTCTCTCTCTCTCTCTCTCTCTCACTGCCCTATTCTTTCCTATCTACCTCTATCTCGTTCGTTTTTGCTCATCGACAGAGGAAATGAATTGACATCGGCAGCGGCAGCAAGTGGATGGGAGCGGGCTAGCGTGCAAGACCCGCATTGCAAGCGAATCTAATCACACTGACCAGCGTCACCTTGAGCAGCTCCTTCTGTTCGGGCCGCCTCCATCCTTCCCCCCCCCCCCCTCTGCGAATGCAAAAGAAGCAGGGGCAGGCCCCCCCCCCCCCCCCCTTTATTTCCGCCAGTCATTTAATTAGGCAGTCCTTGATATCTTAATCTGCCGTCGTACCTGGGATTGAATATTAGACAGATTTATTTCGGCAAAGAGCATGACTTTCCCACTTCCAAGTGACAGAAACGTCATCATTGTTACATGATACGTCTTTTAAAAAATATAATCTGCTGAAATAACTATCGGGCACTTTTTAGGCTTAACACCTTCATACGGGGATCAAAATTGCTTTTCTCGTTGATAATTAACTTTTTGCTCTTTCAATTTCTGTCTCGTGTGTGTATATGTGGAGGGGTGGAGGGCTTAAAATTGAGTTTGCAAGGTCAGTTATCTTTGCTTGGTACAGATTCTTTAGGCCGTACTTACCAAGACTACCTTCAGAAGCAGGAGCGTGTGTGTGTGTGTCTGAGGGGCATGCTGACTTCCAAGGACTGTGGATCCTTACTCATTAGTGTCCGGGCCAAGGCAGCCCCCCTCCTCTGGGGAAATCAACATTGGCGGCAGGCTCTGAAGATCTGGAGGCCTGAAGGTCCAGACCTCTGTGTTGTCATCCTCAGCCCACAGATGAGTAATCCCCCAGCGGGAGAATGCGGTGGGGTGAGGGGGAATGACACAAGGCGGAGGATGAATGAAACTGGGGCTGGGGGAGAGGGTTGTGTGTGTTTGTGTGTGTGTGTGCCTGTGCCTCACAGGCTAAAATGGGGATAATAGGGGGTTCATGTAAACAGACAATTGTTCCCCCCATTACCCTATGGATCGCTTTTTGTTCCTCACATAACCCCCCCCCCTATTATCCCCATTTTAGCCTGTGAGGCACAGGCACACACACACACAAACACACACACCTCAACATCATCCAACACAACTCAGTATATCCATTTGGCTGGGATTGAGAAAATGCCAACTGAGTGACGTCTTTAATAGAACTAACAAGGATTTCTACAGCAGCAGCAGCACCAGCAGCAGTAACACAGTAACACAGGCTAGCTAAAATAAACACAGAGCGTGTGTGTATAGATGGGATTGTGTGGGGACAGGGAGAGGGCTATTAGAGGCAAATGAAAGCTGTGATGAAGGTGATGCTGGGGTAGTGGAGTGCTAGGTACAACAAAAGGCCAAGTCTAATTTTAATGAGACGGTTTCAGTTTTTCTTGTTTCAGCCTACCCTGGCAGGCCAGACTACAAGCCAGAGAGAGTTCAATCCAAGGGAGGGATCAAAGAAACACAAATAAGTATTCTATAACAATAGAAGTTATAAAAGAAGTATTTTATACACAGACACTTGACAATGGCACATTATTTGCTGATAATAATTCTTTAAAAAATATTTTAGACCAATTAGGTGAAATTGAATAATTTCCCACGGCACAGCAGACACAAGTGTTCCACGGCTCAGTGGTTGGAAAACACTGGGTTAGACCAAACATGGGAGAACAGCTCCGGAGGCCCTGCGGTTCGTTTCTAGACTTACCTGCATTGCAAAACCATGTCCATGCATTCTTGATGGTTTATTTAGGCTAATGTCAGCCAGTCTGAAACGATTATCTCAGCCATGCTTTTCTTTTCATCCTGTTTTATCCTCATCCTCTTCCATGTTAATAGAGTGTCTTTTATTTAAAAAAAAAAATAATTAAAAGTTGCAAGAAGAGTTTCAACCTCAACTTTAAAAGTTTAAACTTTAATCTCAGCCATAGTTTGTCTTGAGTCTAAAAGGATAATCACATATTTTAATCTGATGACGCTAATCTCATTTTTATTGCACAATACAGGTGCCAGGCAATAAAAAATGTTTTATATAATTTGTAGGTGAGGATGGTTAAATCTTTATTCTGTAGGTGCAACCTAGGGGTTTGTGGTTGTGTGAGTCCACCGTCCCCGCCCCTGCCCCCCCTTTAAGCCATATGAAGTAGAATCTCTTATCTTACCGCAAGTAATCACCTTATCAACATTATCACTTAATCACTAGCAATCTATCTTTTCTAGCAATTATATTACATTTAATTCCCTTAAATGTTGTAGATTGATGTAGTTTGTGGATTGACTGCATTCCAAAGCACCTGTGATTGCCTGATACCGATCTGCACTCAGTACAGAGCTACCCTTAGACTGTGGTCAGAAGCCAATTAAGAGGACTGAGAGGCGAATGCTTAGCAACTTCTACATAATGTGAGCAAGGCACACTGGCACTTTTGCTGATGATGAGAGTGTCCTGCTGCTGCATTCTCTATCAATCATGCATATGCCTAACTGAGAGCTAAATGTGCTGGATGGTTTGAGGGAAGGGGGTGGCGATGATGTCGGCGGATTTAGTGGAGCCGGGTGATACAGACTCCGACAGCACGGTTCTAATGGATTATCCCAGCATGCCTCAGTGTGTCAGTGTCCAGTTATGTGTCTGAGGGGAAATGCTTACAGTACGTCCCATCCCTTCACTGCCTTTCTAGCCGCTGAATTACACATGGGGCCTCAGGTTGGGACACCAGCACTTTGCCTTCAAGTGTTACTTTTCTCACTCACTCGCTCCACGTGAGGAGCTATAGAGGAAGGCACAGTTGGAACTGGGCAGCCCTAGATGAGTGTCGTGCCGTGTGTTCCTTTTGAAAAGCCAGCGTGAGGTTAAAATGTTCGAGAACAAAAGAAAGTCAAGAAAAGGAAGACAAAGAAAAAGAAAAAAGAAAGAAAAAGTCAAATGTCACTTCTTCCTTGAGCTTCCCTGAGCTTGAGATATTTCTTAAATATTTTTTTATTAGTGCTAAATAGCATTTTTGTTTACTTACATTCAGCCATTGGCCATTATAGGTTTCCTAGAATCATAATTTCTATTTTACTTTACTTCAAACTGTAAAATGGAATTAAAAACAAATGTAATTTGCTCCTTTACAAATCTGTACCACCTTTACAAATCTGTTACATTATGTCTATCTATTTATCTGTCTATTTATTTCTCAATCTCTAATTGCTATACTTTAATGTACTCTAATTCACTATTAACCTAGGGTTATTCTATTATTTTAGCTGAATGTCTACCTCTATTTGGTTTATATGTTGCTATGTAGCTCGATTGTTATCCTCGTTCTGTAAGTCGCTTTGGATAAAAGCATCTGCTAAATGCATAAATGTAAAATGTAAATATATGGGTGAGGGCTATAGTATATTTCTTCTCATCATTCAACATTGTCATGAACTCATGATCTGATTGTGATTCAATGAGTGTTTAGTAAACTGACACAGATTTTTATGTGAGGTTAATTCAAGGGTGAGGTTGACATATGGTTTAGTTTTTTAGTTGGCATAGAAAAATTTACCTGAGGTTTGCATGTGATGCAGGACCTTACTTAAATAGCGTAACAGCTGAAAATGGTAAAACTGACGTCTAGCCCGCTGTTTATTTCCCCTGTCACCATAGCGATGCCTAAACCACAAAACTTGGGTGCAAAGTGAACAAGCTGACACAAAGAAAGCAGAACGTTTTTAAGAAGTCTCATTAGACTTTGACTAAAAAAACAAAACAAAAACAACATTCAAGCTAGCATGTTGGCGACTAAGGACTGTAGCCAAATGCACGTGTGGCTCAAACGTATGTACGTGAGAACTTAGCTAAGGGTTGAGCACATTATTTAACTGTAATTGTATGTAATTTCCAGAGTAGCCATTATGGGGAATCAACAAGATAACCACATGCTCCTGCAATAGTCAGGAAAAAGCTATTGCTTTAGCGTGAAATGACATTTAAGGGTAATTTTGACTGCGGTCAGGCAATCTCACCGTTACCCTGCATCTACATGCAAGTACACCCAAGTGGTAGTGCTGTCCGTGCCACGCGAAACCTAATTATTTGTCTCTGCAAAGCTATTAGGCTTTATACGAGCCACAGCAGAACCACTCTTTACAAGCAAGACAACCTTGACTTAATCTCTCCTGGTCCCTGTCTTTCCTTTGTCGTTCACTATGTTCCCTCTATTACTCTCTCTCTCTCTCTCTCTTTTCCTGTGTGTCACCCTGGTCCCTTGTCTGATGTCTCTGAGCTACGGGCCGGTCTTTATGTTTAAACAGTAAAATTACGTGTCGTCAACTTTATGCTCTCCCGGTCTCGGCTAAAGCTCCCTGCTGCGGTCCGCCTGAATCGCCTCCTCAGCACTTTGCCTCGCTAACGTCCTTGATTTATTCCCCAGGATTTTTTTTTTTTTTTTCATTTTTTTTATCTCCACCACTCCCTACTCTCCTCACCCCTGCACAGCGCACAACACTGCCACCATCACATCCTCCTCCTGCTCCTCCTCCTACTCCTTCACCGCCACAGTTTTCATCTCCCCCTCCACTTCGTGGGTTCTCCTTCAGGCCCTTTGCTGTTCTGAGTAGACTTTGGTGCTAATTAATCGGCACTGTGGAGATTATGGCCGAGATGGCCGTATTTAATTAGAGGTAGAGGGTGTGCCTGGAGAGGCCCAGGAGCTGAGCTGAGTGCCATGTTGTGAGGGGAGAGGCAGGGAGGAGATGAGGACAGGGAGGGGGTGGGTTGGGTCGAGGCTGAGGCTGGGGGCGGGGTGGGGTCTTGGGTGCAGATGGATTATGTCAGGGCGTCCCCCTTTGTGACCCTGGTACCGAGCCTGTGCAAGTCGGATGTTAATTAAATGCATGTGTGTATGTGTCTATATCTGTGTATGTAAATGTCTACCTGTGAAAGTGTGTGTGTGTGTGTGTGCGTGTCCATCTTTGTCTCTGTATGTGTTTGTGTGTGTGTCGTTCACTCTACACAGTAAAAAATGGAGTGTCATTATTGCAGAGTAAACATGTTTTCCTCGGGATAGAGCAGTTATGACAAAATACAGAGTAAAATCATCAAAACAGTATTGTCAAAAGTGAGAGTTAAGTCCCACATGCACACATTGACTAAATCTACTCTACAGAGTGACGATTCCCCGCGAAAGTTCAAAAAATGAACTGTAGCTCGAGCAGACACGTTGGATTTCGCCTCTCCCTGACCATATCGTGGTAAGTTTGTTTTAACATTTGTAGGTTTTAACCATCTATCTAGATATTTTTCCACTTACGACCAACTTTTTGTTATACACTGACGATGATAGACGATTGTAGGCATATTATGTTACCTTAGGCATGCATTGCTGCTGGTTAGCTAACGTTCATCAATATTTCTCAATGACTTTAAGTTCATATGCATTCGACTGCATAATACCAGGTCAAGAACTTAGGAGTAAGTTGGTAACGAAATTTATTTAAGACACATTTCAGTCTTTATTTGCTTGTTAACACTGTGCGATGTGAAGGGTAGTAATTGATGCTGTTCGACGTTTGGTTAACGTACCAAAATGTTAGCAAGTTAGCCTGACAATGTGGTTTCTGCCCAGTGCAGAAACGTAGCATTAACGTAGCATTACCAAAATGTTCACATGCTAGCTTGATAATTTGCAAGCTGTTATGTTCTTGTGCTTAATTTGTGCCAGTCTGAAACCAGAAATAGTGTGAGGGTAATTTCAACAATTGCTAAATGGCAAAGAAAGGTTATACTTTCAGCTAACAAGTATTTGCACCATCTAAATTAGCCTATTGCTACCATAACTTTGTGAGTGTTTATTCGAGTCTAGACCATTATGTTTTCTAATAACTTTGATTCTTCAGAGAATATTTTGACGGATATTAACAGTTATTCGACCTTTCTTAAATTTAACAGAAACTGCAGATGCATACATGTCTCGTTTGGTGGAGAGCAAGTACATCAAGATGCCTGAACTAACATTTGGTGATGTCTTGAGAGAAGGTCAGTCACTTAATTTGGATTGAAAGTAGCCTTATTTTTTCAAGTGGTGGCTTATTGCTTATTATTTCTCATCAAAACATTTTGTGCATTGTTTATCTCTTTTACTTTAGTGAGTCTAAAATTTATCCTGAAAAAATCCTGAAGACTGATAGATGGTTGGACACCAAGGTTTATGAAAACGGTAAGTCTTTTAATGGGGAGAAGCATGTAGAGTTGCTAAATATATTGGGCATGGTGGAAAATTATGGCATAAAGTTAACCTGATATTTATTGGCCTCTAGGCTGGGACAGTGACATGCCTACTATCATACTGCTGCTACATCTGCTACCACCATCCGCACAGGGACAAAAGAGGCCAGTGAAGATATCAGCATCTAATGCAGTAGATCATCTCATCAAATTCCAAAAGGTACACTAGACTATTATTTGATCTATCTATTTAACTATCTATGCATGTGACATAAAATTCTTGAATCTTAAAATTGTTTAGATTTGGAGTGATCTCATGATGTTATTCTAATAAATAGTATTGTTGAATGTGTTTTGTTATAGACGGGAACAAGCGTGCAGCAGCATCTAGACATCACTCAAAGCCGTCAGCCCTACCTCCTTGCTCAGGGACCCACAAAAAGCAGCATTCACTCCTCCTTCATCGCCATCGACAAGCACACACTTCCATGCCAAGCCACCAGCTCAGTCGGAGCCCTGGATGAACTCTTTAAGGCCCACTATGTCTTTGGTACATCTTAAAGTCCTGTCTTGAACAACTTTTTCACTTTTCAGCAAACTTTCATTTACAAAATTGACATAGAGAAAGCTAAAGAAACACTAAGAATTGCCGAGTTGCGAGCGAGAATGATGCATTAGACTCTCTTGAGATTAAACAATGAGGGGCTTTCTTTGCCACAATGACCTTTAGTGAAACAGTCTTGTAAAACACCTCAAAGTAATACGTGGACTCTGCACAAGAAGGACTCTTTATCTTCAATGATGCTCACATTTTTCAATATATTTTCTGGTTTTAGGAAGCATCTGAACAAGTGTCATGTGAAAGTGCATTTGATGCTATTGTTGAAATAAATGGTGCTGCAGTACCTGATTGTGTGTATTGTTTTATATTATAGCATAAAGACATTACTATTTCATCATTAATGTAATATAAATAAATATACACTGTATAGTGTATTTTAAGAATTCAGAGTGGAAACTACTCTAGGTAGTGAAATAATTTTACTCTTGATAGTGTAAACAGATCACAGTGCTAAATGTTTTTACACATTTCATTGTTAATTTCGACACAAAATAGAGTAAAATTAACTCTGAAAATCTTACACTGGCTATAGAGTAAATTTTACACTAATTTTGAGTGGGACCAAATATTATCTGACAGGGAGTTAAATTCAACTCCTAAAGAGTAAAATTAACACTATGTTTTTTACTGTGTATAATTCCGTTGAGCCTGAAGGGCAGAGGTAAAACACTGATCAGTCAGTTTTACCTCCCATTCTGTTAAAACACAATGGCCACATTGAGTGCCCTCTGTTCTGGGCCGTTCTGTTACGCTCTGGGTGGGTTAACCTGGGTTGCCATAAAGCCCAGGGTGCAGTAAATATACAAGCTTTGACATGGGTCAATTCCTGGGATACAGTAAATGATTTAGGCCACTCACTAGTGGCGCCCCACACTTCAACAGAGCATCACAATGTATTTCTGTATTTTTACTTGTATTTCTGGATCATTTCCTAGTTTTAGTTAGAGAGGCAAAATTCAAAGCGGTAGTTCGTTTTTTTTACACTTTGAGCCCCTTTCACAGATTGTCTAAAATGCAATAGAATGGTTGACACCAACATTTTGACGATTGCTCCTGTCTCGGCTATTTGGGAAATCGCCTCTGCCTGCTTCAAAATGGCTAGCAATGTGCGTTTGTTGTATCTATCCTTAAAACAATAGTTTAAAAAAAGGTGCTACTCACCTTTCACCTCATATTCCATTTTTAGTCTTGAAAACTTTTGTAAAAAATATCTATAACATACTCGGCAGTAAGAGAGCACGGCAGATCTTCAGGTAAGACTACTGCTGCGGCAAGCGAAAAGACTACAATTCCATGTAAACAGCTCCCCTTTCCGTGTCCACTGGCGCCGTGAGTCTTCTGATACATATCTATAGGGACTTACAAAATGGGAAATAAAACATGAAGGAAACGGTCTTTCGCTGGGATACTTGGGTTGGAACATCAGTGAACACCAATAACCACTTGGTGAGTAGCACCTTTTTAAAACTATTGTTTAAAGCCACTATGTGTAGGATTTATCTTCTATTTATCTTCGTCTTTTATTAAAAATAAATTTTTTATTTTAAAAATAGAATGTAAAACGATGGTAATTACCTCCATGAATAAATTGTAGTGTTCCCGTAAACTTGGTAATTTCCATTTATATATAGATGTGGCTGGGTACCAAATGAGAATATCCATTTTGCGCTGCCATTTTCAAAAAGAGGACCATTGGAAATGAGGACCGTGGGAAGGGAAGGGCTAATACATTTTATTCAAACGTGTGCAGTATATACCACTTCGCCGATAGATGGGAGAAATTCTCATACGAAAAAAATAAAACTTACACAAAGTGGGTTTAAGGGTAGATACATCTGTGAAAGGGGCTCAAAGTGTAAAAAAACGAACTAACCCTTTAAATTTGATCAAGGACAAAAAAATTAAAAATGTATGAGCCAGCTCTGGTCTTGACAACAGGCACAGGTTGGTTTAGCCATTATGTTGAGGCCTGCCTATGTATGGCTGGACCCAAATAAACCTGTAAGTAACAGGTGTACCTAGTGATATTCCCATGTCCAGTTTAGAACTGATGAAACCTTACAGAAAATTGGCTCTCTGGCATTTTGCTGACAACCACTTAACTGGCATGGGGGTGGGGTTAATAGGATGTCATGTAGAGAAGATCAGTTAGTGGCATGCCAAATTCAATCAATGGCTGCACCAATCAATGTTAAACAATATAGAGGAATTCATTAGGTCTGGTGTTAACTAAGGTGACCAAAAGTGGTATTATAGATAACAGGTGTCCATTTCCCAAAACAATGGTTAGCTACTTGTTTGTTTTTTTCTTGTCAAAGGGAAACAAAGTCAGTAAGCAGACCAGTGATAGAACCCATGGAGGTACTAATGCTTGGATCTATAAACTGGACCCTACCCACCCTACTGTCTTATGAGGAAGAGCCATAGTCCCATACATAATACTGAATTAAATTTGATAGAAGTTGATTATCAGCAGTAATAAACTATAGATGTCTGTATATGAAGCGGTGCTGTAAAGTCCAGGCAATATGATGTATAAATGCTATAAATGGTTTTATCTGCTGTCTTTAGCTCAGTAACCAAGTCATACAGAAACTCCAGAATAGGATGTTCTCTCGTTGACTAATTAACACGATGGCGTTTGTGTGCCACTTGATAAGGGATCGAAGAGCCATGGAGCATAAATCACAAACAAAATACTCATAAATTTGTATTAATTTCTGCACTCTTTTTAGGAGGAGTTATGCACAGAGGACAAATTAATGTCTCTCCTTTGATCAACTTGCTTTCTCTCTTTATCTCTCTCTCTCTCTTTCTCTCACACACACAGACACTTACACACACACACACATGCGCACACACACATGCACACACACACATAACACACACTCTCTCTACCCATCTAATACTGAACTTTACAAACTCTGATGTTGAACTGATTACAATCTTTGTGGGTCGAAATGCAATGCAGCTGTTGAGTTGGATCCGGATTCCAAGTTTCCTACATTCATGCTTGATGAGCCCACATTGATGCATTCCTTCGCAGCTTGAAGTTTCCACAACAAACCCATATTTCCCACAAGTTATCCATTTACTCATGCATGCAGGAAAGCACAGTTTTACACAGTATGTGTCTCTGTTTTTCCACATGATGAAATATAATAGCCACAGTTGTATGAGATGTTAATAGTGTGAAATTAATGATCTTCCATTTGTAATGAGTAGCAAATTGTGCAGTTTTTTTATATGAGGTACAATGTAAAATGACATAATGAAGCCCTTCTGTAACGCTAATAGCTCATATCTTCTAATAAAACAAAGAAATTCAATCTTCTTGAAAACCAAATAACTGTTGTCCTCCTTGTTATGCAAATGACACAGATGTAAGCTGCACTACACTGCTCCTCAGTAAATGGACAATTTATTTTTGCACACACAGGAACTTACCATGTAGACACCTAAGCAAACACACACACACACACACACCATTTTAGGTGAAATTTAAAATTCATGTGCCTACACTCACAAAATGACATTAGCAGTGCTAATAGCAAACAGTAACTGACCAGATTTTCCTGTTTTTTTTCCATGTTAGATTCATTTGTTTTTTTTGCAGAAATAGCCAGTGCAATACTAAATATACTAATTCTTATCCCTTCTCACTCTCAGCAGATGTGTGTGTGTGTGTATGTGCCTATGGCCCATTGCTCTAGCGGCCAATACCAATCCCAGCCTCAGAACCTGATGGGCTGGAAAAACAAATGTCACCTGTTTCCCCCCACTCTAACTGGGCTGATATGTGATCAATAACCTCGGTGGACATTCGCTCACATCTCTCAGCTTGTGTGTGTGTGTGTGTGTGTGT
>JAGFZM010001673.1:67319-86981 GCA_017657215.1 Limnothrissa miodon | reverse complement strand
CTGCATGGACTGCTCTTACAGTACTTACTTACACACACACACACACATACACAGATACACACACACTTACAGAGAGAGAGAGAGAAAGAGAGAGAGAGAGAAAGATAAAGTGAGACAGAGAGCTAGAGATGAATTAGCTCTGCTTCACCCACAAACACACACACACACACACACAGTAACTCACTGCAGCCCAGATCCACCATGCATTTCTATAGCACAGAAATGAGCATTCACAGCAAAGCGTAATGGGCATATTCAGACTGGTGTTCCTTACCTGAGCTGATCCATCCTCACCTGAGCTGATCAACCTTTACCTGAGCTGATCCATCGACACCTGAGTGAAACAATCCTCACCTGAGCTGATCCATCCTCTTCTGAGCCAATCAACCTCCACAGGTAAGGGCCTCAAGTGTACACACTGACCACTTTAATCCACTCAATAAAGCTTTTATTTTGAAATAAACGTGGCAAGGCTCCCGATAAGTGTTAGCCGACAGCCTGTGTGCGCTGCAGCAAAACAGCATGGGTGGAAAGTGATTCCCAAGCCCTGTTGCTTCCGCGCTAGCTTTACCACGGCTGGCAGTGCCAAGCCCATCAGACCTCCCACGTCTACCCGCTCAGCGAGCAACGCCGCATCATTACAGAGGGCAAATGAGATGCCAAGCGCTAAGCGTAAACCAGGTGCCAACAGAATCGGTGTAAACACTTCATTTTCATGCCACTGAGGGGATAGTAAAGGATATCACACACACACACAGACACACACACACTGTGTTTAAAGCCACACACACGCACACAAACACACACACATATTCAGATCCAGAACCACATCCACACTCTATAAAACTCCCACATACACACTTCACTAATTCAAATAAACACATACACACACAACCACACATATAAGCTTTCATTTTATTTATTTTTACCTTGTTGAGAAGTTTGTGTGTACAAATACACACTATTGCATACAGACATCTTAATGGTGCGTTGGGGGTGGAAGAAATCACTTTGAGCTGGGATTTGACTTCCGGAACTTTCTCAATGAACGCCGCAGAGAGGTTGTGATGAGATATTGCATGATGTGTTTGTGTGTGTGTGTGTGTGTGTGTGCTTGGTGTGTGTATGGGGGATTGGACTTTTGGCATAGAGTCTGAAGAGTCGGTTAAAGCTAATTTGAGGTGGTCTGTGTCTTTCAGAGTTGATCAGCCATCCATCCATGTCAGGCAGAGGAGAGCTGGTGTGACCTTTACGAAGGGTGGAGTGACCTTTTGCACAGGTCACTGGTGAGCTGTGTGTGTGTGTGTGTGTGTGTGTGTATGTGTGTGTGTTGTGCTCACAGCTGGTGACTAATGACTGAATACTTAGATGGCCCTCAATGACCTCAGCAAGGGAGAATTAGGCCAGTTCAAACAGATGCATACAGTACACACACACACACACACACATTAACTCAAAGACAGTAGCCAAACACATATAAACTAACACAGAACAAACTACTACTACTTCTACTACTACTACACACTTAAGACACACCTACATACATATTTACCAGGCATTCCACATACATGACCCACACTGCTCCTTATGTAGAAATAAAGCTGTCCATATAAAACCTGTACCTACAGTATGTCTACGTCCATAAAGTATTTATCACAACACGTCCGTATGAGGAAATATGATTAAAGCATAATTCAGTTTGATTTAGAAGAAAATGGAGCCTGATTCCAGAGTAATGTGCTGCGTGTAATTACTTTTCTAGTATTCAGTCAATAGCGGTCCTTGAGAGCCGAGATGTCAATACAACTGCTGGAGGAGACAAATGAAAGTGCAACTAATGGCCTAAATTAGATCAGATCAGATGAGATTTTAATAGGTGCAGCCAAGCTGATGTATTTCTTATATAGTGTGAGTCTAAGCAGTGTCAGATGGAAGGGAAGATCAAACAGAGCAAACATGTCCACCTCTCTGACTGTTTTATGTGGAAGTAGGGTGTGTGTCATGTATGTGGAATGCCTGGCAGAATTTGGTAAATAATTCAACAAAATATAGCCAGAGGGTGCATTTTACTCAGACTCCTCTGGAAACTTTGGTCTTGCAGCAAGTGCACTAAAAGAGAAAGTATGAGAAGTATTTCATGAAAAACAAATACATTTTTACCCAAAAGACAATTAAAAATCTATTCCAAAATATTTGACACCGTAATTTTGCCTATTGCAATCCACATTGGCCTACAAAAAGACTATTACTTGGCAGAGCATCTCCATACAATCAGAAATATGAAGCAGACACAGTACAGCTATACTGTAGGTAGGTCAAGTACAGGCTGAGTGACCCAGTCTAGCCATAAACAAAGGCAGGCACAAAAAATCTACAGACATCTTTCACTGCACTTTCTGTGGCAATGTGATAAATATCTGCCCCAGAGAGAAATACTTTTAACTTTTAATCTTTAACAATATCATACCCACTTTCGCAAAGCTGGAGGAGCAGAAAAAAATTGTAATAGTTTTGGGTGAGGAAACCAACACATGGCTATTGGCACATGGATTTTGACAGCTACCAATGCATACCCACTCCATCACTTGAGAGAAGGTAATCACCCCACCACCTCCTCATCGTCAACACATTATTTTACGCTTTCTTATATATGTTTACAAACAATGGCTCTGTATAGTAATGACATACATAAATATGTGTGTGCGTGTGTGTGTGTGTGTGTGCATGAATGATAGCAACTGATAATGTTTTCAAATGTTAATACACTATATGCTTTAGCAAACCCTGTTTAGAGAGAGAGAGAGAGAGAGAGAGAGAGATACTGATGGAGAGAGTGAATGAGACATGTTTAGAGAAACAATACAAAGGGAGTAAGACAGAGACATGTAGATAGAAAGAGAGACAGAAAGAGAAACAAAAAGAGAGTGAGAGTAAGCAAAGGGGACATGTTTAGCAAATCACTATGAAATGAGAGACAGAGAGAGAGTTGGAGAGGCAGAGTGAGAGAGAGAAAGTAAGAGCAAAGGAGACATGTTTTGAGAAACACTACAAATAGAAAGAGAGGGAGGGAGAGACAGAGTGAAGAAGACATGTTTAGAGAAACACTACAAAGAGAGGGAGAAAGAGAGATGGAGAGAGAGCGAAGGAGACATATGTTTAGTGAAGCTCTACTGAGAGGCCTTGGCAGTGGAGTGCGGAGTGTATTGGGAGCCCTGGGTCTATATATAGCTGCACATATCTGCCTGGGTGGCACTCTGGGTTACTGAATGTGTCAAAATAAAAGACAGACACTCATTTCAATGCTCACCTTTAACATCACTCCATCTCATGGGCAGCTCCATGACTCACACACACACACACACAAACACCTGTGCACACACACACACACACAGATTTCTCAACAAGGCTGTTGTGTTCTGCGCTCAAGGCTAAACTACTCTAAACACAAATCCAATGGCTGCATGCCGGGAGCAGTTACACAGCAGATACACAATGTGTGTGTGTGTCTTTGTATGAATATGTGAGCATTTGTGTGTAAATGTGTGGGTGGTTGTGTATGAATGTGCAAGTGTTTGTGTGTGCATGTATGTAGCCTGTGTGTACACAAGTGTTTGTGTGTGCATGTATGTAGCCTGTGTGAGTACATCTGTTTGTGTTGCATTTCCATTTCCTTTCATCGTGGGACACTGGCTCAGTAGACTGAGTTGACGTGCCATAAAGCAAGGGATCCGGGATTAAGACATACCCAATTTCATTTCCCGTTCTTCTCTCACTCATCTACTTTTCTATAGGAATAAAGGCAGAAGACCCCCCAAAATATCTTTAGAGCAGTAGGGGTTAAGTGCTTTGCTCCAGCTAGTATTCAAACCCACTTTTCCAGGCTACTAGTGTTGCTAGCCATGTTATTTAACCACTACACTTCCTCTGCATTAGTGGTTTGTTCACTTGTTTGTGAATGTATGAGTGTTTGAGTGTGTGGGTAGCCTGTGTGTGTGGTATGGGCCACACCTGATAGAGCATGATTGTCACTGAGCTTTAAGTGATAAAAACGGTAGACAGCGTGGGGGCAATAAAACGCCTCCCATTCCCTTCATAATCACAACCATTAATCTTACTACCGGCACTCGTATCTCATTGGCTCGGCTGGAGCGGGTCAAGGCCAGCGACGACCCGGAGCACCCTTCACCTGATGCCACTGGGGTGTAACGCCTGCAGGAGGTGGGCTGTGTGTGTGTGTGTGTGTGTGTGTGTGCATCACTGGTTACAAGCTGCAGAGGCTTCCTGTGGACAAGGTTGAAGATTAGCACATTAGAGGAAAGGACTTGACAAGGACTTTAATGGCTTGTATTAAGGCAGGTAGGTGCTGATTCATGTTTTCTTGTTTATATGCATTTTTATATCCACAGAAACACTGTCACACACACATACACACACACACACACACACACCCATGCACACACACTATAGGTAATTTATATAGATGAGAGAGAATTCATGTCAGACTTTTTTTTGTTTTGTTTTGTTTATTTTGTTGTGTTTGCCCGTCTGTGTTATTGCTTTAAATATCTGTTATGTAATATATGCATTATATGTCATAGGTCTTCGGCCAATAAAGATTTATTGAATCTTGCAAGGAAGAGAGAATGTAAATAGAGGAGTGTGTGTGTGAGGGTGTGTAAATCATGCCCACGTGGGCATACACTAATGCTGAGAAATTCTCTCCCTATATTCCCAGTTCTCTACGTGTATTCCTAGTTCTCTCCCTACGTTCCCAGTTCTCTCCCAATATTCCTAGCGCTGTGTTTGTGTATTTGGTCGCTTTGAAGCCACGACGACTGGCATAGTTACCATAGCCCAATTTTCCATTGCTGGGAGCGAGTGTCCGCCGCAATCCCAAGTGAGTCCCAGGCGTAACTATCGTAACGGTAACTCACGACCACATTTGGTATGACAAAAAATAGGTGACCAAAAAGAGGTCACCTTTACTTGTGAGTCACAGAGCGGATCACCACACCCATCCACCCCCGAATAAAAAGAAAAGATAAAAAAATGTATCAGAGGGAAACTTCAGAAGAAGATTCACTGATTCAAATCACGCCATTGAATGCACACACACACACACACAAACACTCTCTCTCCCTCTCTCTCTCTCACACACACACACACACACACAGACTGTATCAATTTCATTTCTATCAAGACCCAGCCCTTCTCTTCCTCGAATTCAAGTGACAGTTCATCACATAAAACACAGGCCAAGTCAGTGGTAGTGTAAATCCAAATAGACCACAACAGGCAACATTATAGTCTCCAGTCAGCAAGTCTACCATTCCTCAGGGTGTAGGAAAGGGATCTATGCCAAACCCTGGTATTCAGACAAGAGATATTTTTATTAGATATACTGTGTGCAAATGATAGACACACATAACGGACATAGATGATACATACTGTAGAGGAGGTGATAATACAACCATATATAAAGGGGATGATATACTGAATATGTACAGAACAAACACATATAGGACATAGCTGATATCCTGTGTACATGCAATACAAATACAGAGAGGACAAAGATACTATACTGCGTACATAAAACACAACCCCATAGAGGATAGTAGATGATATAATGAGTAAGTACAGTGCAAACACAGCGGGAATGGATAACACAAAACAGGACATAGAGGTATACTCTGTACAATACAAGTACAGAGGATATAGAATATAAAAAAAGGTCTATTGCTTTTAATATACTGTCATTAAATGGCTGTGAAACAGAGAAAATGTCTGTGAGAGCCATGCTATTTTTGCCTCGTGCAAACACAGGCCAGCAAACAGCAAACATGCTTTTATTCCTCTGATTCCACTTAACTATGACAGCTAATTCACTCCTTACGTTCCCACATTAAGTATGACATCCAACATGAGAAGTGGAGAGTCAAAGGCAGGTGTGAAAAGACTGTAATAGGGAGATTTGTAAACAAAAACAAGGGAGATCCCCTCCACCATAGAGGCAGGACCTGGAACAGCGTCAGTGAGCTGTGCTCCACACACAAGCATCCTGTTTTCAAAAGGGTGTCGGCCCATTAGATTCATGTGGCACATTTAATGGCACAGTAAAATTCCCCTCTTCCTCTTAAAACAAGGAACAACAGTCGCAAATAAACACACAAGCACACCGAGAAGCACACACACACACTCACACACACACACAATCCACATTCTGTGAACCAATCGCCACAGGCAGCGATATCTATCAGGAAGACACAGAGTACGTGCTGAGCACCTGGAGATCCATTTATTTTCCACGCCATGTTAACTTCTCACATGGCTTCACAGCACACTGGAGCCCTAAACACAAGCCCGCTCCAGTCTGGACTAAGGCACACGAGAAAAAAAAAGTGTGTGTGTGAGTGAGTGTGTGTGTGTGTGTGTGTGTGTGAGAGAGAGAGAGAGAGGTTCACAATAAGGACCTGAGATCTCTAGAGGACAATGCATATCGTCGCTGTCGGGCGAAAACCCTGTAAATCCAAATTTAGTACATTTCATGTTTTTTTTTTCATAAATCGATACTATTGGTAAGTCCTCACGTGGGTGTGTCATTTTTACAATCATTAACCAATCTAAAGTGTTGCAAATGGCTTGAACGCAAATCCCTTAACTCTATTGGACACTTCAACTGTCTAGAAACCTAGGGTTAACTCTCCATGTAACTCCATTTCTTCACTCTGCGGGAGGCTCGCGATATGAAGTCAAGTCAAGTTAAGATTGAAAGTCGCAAGAAATCGTTCTCCGAGGTAAGTGTGCAACCCGTTCTCCGAGGTAAGTGTGCTCAAAACACTGGTTATATTGTCTAATGGTATTGATGATTTAGTTATTTGCCAAACAGTGTTATTTCGATAGTGAAGTAATGGTAGTGCTAAGGTGTAATGTATTGTTTCTGAGGATGCTAGATGTTTCTTTCTGCTAGGTCTAGCACTGGACGGTATCTATATTCATGTTGATTAAAATCTTCCATGGTTTTGTTTCTAACGAGGATAATGAATTTAAAACACTAAAATTGCTTTAGTCTTCCACTATATACGTCGGTTTTGTCGTCACGTTTGGTGAGATAATTATCGTTATTTTTGTGGTGCTTAAAGAAAAAAACTGGACCCCGCGCTATTCTGGCTCCGAGGATCAGAACTTGACGTTAACGTTAGCTCAAGACAAGCCACTGCAATGTGGACTAAACCCTGTACATTGCAGATAAGACAACAAATGTCAAAAACAACATATTGAATGTATTATGGCAAGAATGTAGTTTACGATGTCAAGGCATTCAACAAGTAGCTGCCTTCGCCATCATCGCTTAAAGAAAGCTAGTTGGCTTCTTGTCTCATCATACGTAAACATGTTGTGTAACACAGGGAAATGATCTTTGACCTTTAATAATTTTCATTTTTGCAGCAACCATGTCTGTGTCCTTAGAGGAACTGTGTAAAATGGTCAATGAGCCATATGATCAGGCAAGGGCATTAATAGAGAGAGAGAGTTCAGGTGGAGAGAGTGTAGAGAGAGAGGAAGCAACAGAGGTGGAGGATACAGTGGTGGAGGATACAGTGATGCACGCTGGTAATGAATTTTTGAAAGATAATCATGATTTCACATGGCAAAATATAGAGTTTTATATAGATGGATGTCACAACAATAGACATTTGTTAAAATAATTATTCACACTAATTTTACCATGTGTTTGAAAAGATTTCTCTGATGGGCTGGAGGGAGAGGAGGCCTCGCTGCTGGCTCCAGAGCAAGTGCAGTTTGACACAGGTAGGTTAGATGCTTTTATACAATTTCTCATTAAATTGGATAAGGGCCTTCAACTATAGTTTTTTTTTTAGCTAAAGATGTAACTCATTCATGCATGATTGGTTTGTGTGTGTATATATCAGTTTTCCATGGTGGAAGTGAAGAGGACTTGCTCAGATACTGTGAAGAGAAGAGTAGAGAAGGAAGTGAAGAGAATGAATGCTCAGATACTGAGGAAGACACACCTCCAAGGAAAAGACTGAGAGCTGAAAACACCTGGAAGAAAGTAATCAACAAGAAAAGAAGAATGGTTGGGAAGTCACGTTGGAGAACAAAAGCAGGAGGAAATAATGAGGGAGCCACGGGCTATGGGGCAGCAGCTTGTGCCAAGTCAGGTAAACATCACTGCAATACAATCAGCGAGCTTGAGAGAAATAACATTTTCGAGACTTTTGGCAACATATGACCTGGGAGGAGAAGAGGGTGCATGTGCGCGGTCTAATTGATGTGGTCCCGGTGCAAAGGAGAAGGGGGTCTGAAAATTCCCAAAGATCAAATTCCTTGCTGTATTTTTTACGGGTCAGTGGGCAGAGAAGACGCGTCTGTTTTTGTCTACCATGGGAATAGGTGAGTGGTCTGCCCTTAACTGGGCAACGGAGGGACACACGCAATCACACACAGAGGGACAAACACACAGCTACACATGTCGTTCAGTGTTTCAGTCAATGGCTGATCTGTATGCAGTGTTTTGTCGCACAGCAGCAGAGAAGAATGTAAGACCTTTGTCAAGGCAAGTGTTCACAGATGAGTTCAAGCATCTCAACCTAGGCCTTTACCACCCAAAAAAGGACCAGTGCGACATCTGTCCTGCTTTTAAGACCGGAAACCTTCCTGAAGACGAGTGGCAGCACCACCTCCTTCAAAAAGAAGACGCCCGCGCCGAAAAGTTGTCCGACAAAAGCAAGACCAACAACTCATGGTCATATCATGGTCATATGCATGGATTTACAAGCACTCCTTTTGTGCCCAAAGCTATTATATTACAAGACAAAACTGGCAGTTCACAATTTCACTGTGTACAACATGTTGACACAGAGTGCCACATGTTATGTCTGGCATGAAGGCGAGGAATCTCTATATGCCAGTGAGTTTGTTTCATGTGTTGTCGACTACCTCTCTGCACACACTGAGCCGGACACATTTATTCTGTGGAGTGACGGCTGCGGGTATCAGAACTGGAATGCAGTTCTAAGCAGTGCACTTCTGTTCGGCATAAAGAAAAACAAAGTCGTCATTCAGAAGTACCTTGAGAAGGGGCATACTCAGATGGAGTTTGATTCCGTTCACAGTGTCATTGAGAGACGTCTGAGGGACCAGGATGTGTATGTCCCAGCAGAGTATGTTAATCTCATGAAGACGGCCCGTGTGAAGCCTCATCCATATGATGTCAAATACATTGACCACACCTTCTTCCAGGACTTCTCCCAGCTGAGGCTCTGCAAGTCTCTGCGTCCTGGAGTGAGGCCTGGTGACCCAACTGTCCATGACATCAGAGCCGTCAGGTAATTACCAATATAAATCTTATGTCTTACCAATATATTGTAGCTTTGAAATTATGATGTTGCATATTGATTTATGAAATCTTACAGTAATTCTGTTGTTGTTTTATTATGTTGTGCTATTAGATACAACAGCAATGGAACAATGGACTTCAAAATCAGCCACTCTGATGACTGGCGCCCGACTCATCAACTCCGACACTCCATCTCAGACAACCACCCAGTCACCCAACTATTTAGATCGACTGAGGATCAAAGAGCTGAAATTCAAACATCTCCAAGACCTGAAAGAAGTCATCCTGAAGGACTTTCACAGTTTTTACGATAATTTAAAACATTTCAAAATTATTTAAAACAACACAACACATGATTTCCTACACAGCCATACAGACAACACACATTCACACTTGCTGTGGTTTGACTGACACACCTTTAAACATGGCCCAAGCTGATGAACTGACACCCTACAGAACTGTGTTCAATGGTGAGTGTTCTCTGTTCCTTTGCTACAGGTCCCAGAGACGGGATGACTTGCCGTGTGACCATCGGAGGTGTGCAGACCAAGTCTCTTGTCCAGCCCCTTGTTGCTTCGGCGGTAGGCTATAAATGAACTGTAGTCTATGTAATAGCTAGCTAACATTAAGAACGGCTAACGGCTCTAAGAAAAATAAATTTAAAAGGCTTAGAACGAAACGTTTCGTATTTAAGCTTTTGCGCATAATGGCATTTTTTTCTCGGCAGATATTTTAAGTAGTTTTGAAACCCTATATACTTTACTTTTACTTGAGTAAAAACTTTAAGTTGATACTTCAACTTCTACAAAAGTCTTTTTAAACTCTAGTATCTATACTTCTACTTGAGTAAGGAATGTCTGTACTTTTGACACCTCTGGTTTTATGTGAACTTGGAATGTTTGGATTTACAAGCACTCCTTTTGTGCCCAAAGCTATTATATTACAAGACAAAACTGGCAGTTCACAATTTCACTGTGTACAACATGTTGACACAGAGTGCCACATGTTATGTCTGGCATGAAGGCAAGGAATCTCTATATGCCAGTGAGTTTGTTTCATGCGTTGTCGACTACCTCTCTGCACACACTGAGCCGGACACATTTATTCTGTGGAGTGACGGCTGCGGGTATCAGAACCAGAATGCAGTTCTAAGCAGTGCACTTCTGTTCGGCATAAAGAAAAACAAAGTCATCATTCAGAAGTACCTTGAGAAGGGGCATACTCAGATGGAGTTTGATTCCGTTCACAGTGTCATTGAGAGACGTCTGAGGGACCAGGATGTGTATGTCCCAGCAGAGTATGTTAATCTCATGAAGTTGGGGTCAGACTTGGATTTGTTTTATAGCGGTAGTGGTAACGCTACCTTCAAGCTAAATAAAAGATTCACTGACCTATCCTTGTGCGTCCTGAGATTCCTTGATGAAGTTCAAAGTTGTTGAGCCATCATTTATCTTTGGGCCAGAGTTCTTGCAAGTGGCTCTTCACTTCTTTAGTCTGCGTGAAGTTTTTAAAAAGAAATGTCATTATGCTACAAATTGAGCAGCTCTAAATTGACGTTAGGCTCCATCTGGGGCTACCGTTGCAGCATATTGACCTGCTGCTTGCTTGTAGCGTAAGCGCAAACGTAGCGCAAACGTAGCGCGATAAAATAAAACGCTAATGTTAAAAGGGGAGCGATAAAACTGTAACAGTTGGGGTCACACGTAGTTCAATTCAATTCAATTTTATTTTATTTATATAGCGCATTTTTACAAAAGGCATGTCAGAAAGCGCTTAACACAAGAGGCCCAATGACCAACAGGGCCAAGGAAAAACTCCCTAGCAGCGTTTTTTGTTTTTACTTGTTATGGTAGAGGAAGAAACCTTGGGCAGTTCCGACGGCTCAAGGGGCTAACCCAACTGCCTAGGGCAGGTTTTCAGTCTCTCAGATAGTGGGTAGTCCACTATTATTCCATTAGATACACATTGCAAGAAAATTTTGGTAAATAAAGTAATATGTAGTTGAATTTGTTTTCTAGCGGTAATGTTGAGAGTATCAGTGAAACTAGGGAGCCAATCTGCTTCAGCGAAAAGCAGCCAATAGGCCTTACAATGAACTAGCCAATCAGCGCCAGGGGGCGGGAAACTGGCCAAAGGGTGGGAAATACGAACATTTTTAATGAGTATACATTTCTGAGCATGGAATAGACAGTCTAGAAATGCTCCTGGGTCTTTTTCAGCCGCACAAATTTGCATACACAATTATTTTTTATTATTTTATGATGGTCAAAAAATTCGTTTGATGGGCTCTTTAATATTCAGTTAATTTATTTACTGTATTAATGAAAAATATTTATTGTTTCTTGTACTAATATAGGCCTAAGCCTACAGTAGCTGCTGTTTTTTTTACTCCTTTCAGGAAGAGAGCACTATTGAGCCAGCTAGTAGCAAGAAGTTTAGTGATGCTTTGTATTTAGAAATGATATCCTTGCAAGTATAGTATAGTTACAACAACTGAATACGTTTTTTTAAGTGTTTTGACATAACTGGTCATAACATAACTGGTCTTAAATGTCGATGCCGAGGAGAATTAGGCCTACGAGTAAACGGGTAAGTTTGGAGATGAAACATTTTCCTCTTAAAACCATCAGCCTTTTGTTACATTATGTTAGCTAACTAGTCACTGTTTTGAGCAAGAAAGGGTAATCAACCATGCTACACAAGCTGTAGGCTTTAATAAAGTTGTATGGTTGAATGGTTGCCTACTAGTATATAGAGGTTCTGTAGACCACGTGTCCGCTAAAATCAATAAGACGTAACACAAACGCTTAATAGCACAAACACGTATGTCCACATTTGCCTGTCAAAATAATCGTAAATCCATTTAACAAATGTTTTGGAAAAATATTGACAATACAACCTCATGCACAGTTATATAATCATATCTTAAGGTCTAATGCCAATTTTGGCGACACAGTATTTAGTTCTCTTTCGTTTCGAAGCCGAAACGTACGAGTGGATGATGCCTATCATCTCCTGCTTTTCTGAAGTCATTTTAAACCAACCCTTTGAAAAAAGGGCAGTAAGCGCACTGACGCGCGCAGGCAACTACTTAGACAGCCCTGCGTGACGTCAGAAAGTCTATATATTGACTGCGCTTACGCTTCAGGTCCTCTTTGCCTCTTTCACCTCGCTTACTGCATGTGTTTCTGAGTCGTCTTTCGTTTGCCTTTGCAAATATTTTTAAAAACCAACGGCTTTTTGAAAGCCCACCACAATAGCTTTTTTCAAGCTCTCCGAGGGATTTCCGTCTTGCTCAAAGTGCTCATGCCGGTCCCTGACTTCTGGTACCACGAGACGCAAGATGGCTACTCGTCGTTGCACCGATTGTGACCGTCCGATGGCGATCTCCGATCGCCATGCCATCTGTTTCATCTGTATAGGGAGCGAGTATGCTATGCTCGCCTTTTCGCAGCCAGATCTTTGCTCGGCTTGCGAACGCCTCTCCCCTACGGCTATCGCCAACAGCGCGGCATTCTTCGTGGGTTCCACTGGTGTTACAGGGGCGGGCTCTTCCCCCGCTGGCGCCAGGGGTATTGTTACCCACCAGGCTATCGATGTTTCCCCGGCGTCCCCGCACCCGGTTGGGCTTATCGATCGGTCTTCAGTGGCTACTCGGCCGTCGGTTAGCTTCTCAGAGGCTAGCTTGCTACCAGCTAGCCAGCTAACCGCGGCCCACCAGGCTAGCCCTGCAGGGTAGCCGGCGCTACCTTTGCCCGCGCGGCTACCACGCCGCCTCAGGGCGACTACGATGACGAACCAGTTATCGAGGCCGTGGATGAAGAGGAGCTGTCTACCTTCCTCTCCACTAAAGGCGCTACGGTCGAAGACGTGCCACCGATAGTGAAGACCCACGCCACCCAGTTAGCTTCTGAGCTAGCTTTGTTGGCTACACAGGCGGCTAACAGGCCAGGCCTGCCTCCGCCTCAGCGCTATTCGGAAGGGCGTTTCGACCCCTTTTCCGGCGCGCTTCCCTCTCCGGACGCTCTCCCCCTCCCTGCTCACCCCACGGTTGTGGCTGCTGGGCTCCTGGGAGGCTCCCTACGCCGCCATTGCCCCTATCCAGGGACACGCGGCGTTTTACGCGATGGACAGTGCGGGCGCCATTGGCCTCTTACAGCTTCCTCGCGTTGAGGATGCGGTCGCTGGCTGTCTAGCACCAGCCTCTGCCACCACCTGGACATCGCCTCCCGAGCTCCCCTCCAAGCCGTGTCAACGCACGGAGAAGCTTGCCTCAAAAGCCTTTATCTGTACAGGCCAGGCGATAAGGGCGATGAACACCGCCTTTCTCCTCTCCTCCTTGGCGGAGGAACTGGTGGCAGATCTAGCTGCGCAGCACTCGGAACTAACCGTCCACCAGCTCCGCAGAATCACCGCCCTCACTTCACTGGCCATCCGGGCGGCCATTAAAGCCGACGGGCGCTCCCTTGGCTCTTTGATCGTCCTCGACAGGCATCTCTGGCTGAACCTCTCCTCTATGCCGGAGAAGGAGAAGAAGCATCTCTTGAATGCTCTGTTTGGCCAGGCGCTGGAAGTACAGCGCGACCGCTTAGAGAAGACGAAGCACACACGCTGCCGCCCCTCTGGAGCAATGTTTCCAAATGAGCCCCGGCCCAGGCCGGAGGATACTCTCTGTTCTGTCAGCGCTATCGCGCACTGGGGCGCCGGTGCCGTCTCCGGTGCGCGTTCAGCTGACACACGCCCCGCGCTCTGCGCCCCGCGTCTTGACATCAGCGCTACCGCGCACTGGGGTACCCACACGGTCTCCGACGCGCATTCAGCTGACACACGCTCCGCGCTATGCGCCTCGCGTGATGACGCGCCTCTACGGCGTCCAGGTGGCTCCGAGGCCTCTGCTAGTGTCGCGACCTCCGCGTTCGCTGTCCCCTTCGCCTCTGAGCAGTGGACATGCGACGCTTCGGAGTCGTTCACGATCGAGAAGTCCCCCCCCGTCCTCTCTCGCCGCTTCTGTCGGTCGATTCATCGCCCAGATACGCGCAGAACTGTCTGCTCAGTCTGACACGTCTGCCCTTGGCCAGACGGGTAGCTTCTCCCCCCTCTTCGAGGTCGTCGCCAACACGCACTCCGAGTCGGCCGCCCCACGGGGCGTCGCAGGTGCTGTGCACGGCTCATCGACCATCAACGTCGCTGACACGCGCTCCAGATCGGCCGCCCTACGGGGTGTCGCAGGTGAAGCGCACAGTTCACCGACATCGGTTTTCGCTGACGTGCGCGCTGAGTCGGCCGCCCCACCGGGCGTCGTGAGTAATGCGCACGGCCTCTCAGTCACGCGTGAGCGCCCAACGGTCTCACACACGGCTAACCGGCCCCCAGCCCCCGCACTCTGTCGGGTCTCTGGTCTGTCAGTCGGACGCTCTTCAGCTTCGCGGAGAGCCTCAGTCTTTGACCTCGGCCCCCCTAGTGCCACTCGGAGGCAGCATAGCAATTCGTTTGTCCTTGCTGCCTCCTCATGCCGCCGCTCTGCTCCGGCAGCATTGGGCAATGTGCACAACGTCGCGTTGGGTAGTATCAACAGTGTTGAAGGGCTATCAACTGCAGTTCAGGTGGCCACCCCCGCCCTACAGAGGTGTCATGGAGTCAGTGGTGCCCCCCTCCAGGGCCCCTGCTCTCAGACAAGAGCTTTGCGATCTCCTGAGAAAGGGCGCTATTCAGCGCGTAGATCCGACGCTGGCGTGCGCAGGTCGCTACAGTACGTACTTCGTGGTGCCCAAGAAGTCGGGCGCTTTTCGCCCTATCCTAGACCTCAGAGCGCTCAATGCTTCGCTCAAACCTCTCACCTTTCGCATGCTCACGGGGCGAATGGTGGCGGAGTCAGTCCGCCAGGGGGACTACATGGTCACCATAGACCTTCAGGACGCCTATTTTCACATAGGCATAGTCCCGAGGCACAGGCGTTTTCTACGCTTCGCCTTCGAGGGCAGCGCGTACGAGTACGCATCCCTCCCCTTCGGTCTATCTCTAGCACCTCGGTGCTTCACCAAGTGCGTGGAGGCGGCGATCGCTCCTCTACGCGCTCAGGGGATCAGACTCCTCAATTACTTGGACGACTGGATGCTGCTGGCTGGTTCCAGACAGCTCCTAACGTCACAGACCCACGTGGTCTTGCGTCACCTGCACAGTCTGGGTTTCTTAGTGAACCTAAGCAAGTGCATGCTCTCTCCCTCCCAGGAGGTCGAGTTCTTGGGCGTGAGGCTGAACTCACGCTCGATGAGAGCGACGCTCACACCGAAGAGGCTTCAGGACGTCAGGGCGTGTCTACGCCACTTCAGACTCGGTGCCTGCGTTTCGGCCAGGCTGTGTCTCAGACTGACGGGCCTCCTATGCGCCGCAGGCGGCGCTGTCCCACTCGGCCTCTTACACTTACGCCCGCTGCAGCTCGCCTTAGCGGAGCTAGGTGTATCCTCCAGGTCGAACCCTGCCCGTCGGATCTTAGTATCCAGACGCATGTGGCTGGCCCTCGCGCATTGGCGCAGGCCGTCCTCCTTCACCGGAGGCGGCGCCTTGGGTGCTATAGCCAGACGCATGACGGTGACCACCGATGCGTCCAAAACAGGCTGGGGCGCCGTTTGCTGCGGTCGCCCCGCCAGGGGGATATGGGGCACAGCCTCCAAGAGATTACACATCAATGTGTTGGAACTCCTTGCTGTCTTCTGCGCTCTAAAGGAGTTTCTCCCTCTTCTCAGAGGAGAACACGTTCTTGTGCGTACGGACAACACCACTGTTGTGGTGTATATCAATCGCCAGGGCGGCACGCGCTCTCCGGACCTGTTTCGCCTGGCGTACAAGCTGCTCACCTGGGCCTCTCGCCACTTCCTGTCGATCAGGGTGGCGCACTTGCCAGGTGTTCGCAACACAGGCGCGGACCTCCTCTCCAGGGGTGTTCCGCGTGCAACCGACTGGCGCCTCTGCCCAGCCGTGGTGCACAGCCTTTGGTCCCGCTTCGGGCGGGTACGAGTCGATCTTTTCGCCTCGAGAGAGAACGCTCATTGCCCAGCGTGGTTTTCGCTGGAACGAGATGCGCCGCTAGGGTCAGACGCGCTGGCACACCCGTGGCCGCGCGGCCTGCTCTACGCTTTCCCCCCCCTTCCTCTGATGCGTCAGGTGTTGGCCAGGATCAGAGCGGGGGCGCACAGGGTGATTCTGATCGCCCCCAATTGGCCATCTCAGAGCTGGTTCTCAGATCTGGTCTCACTGTTAGACGGCCAGCCGTGGACTCTCCCTCTGAGGAGGGACCTCCTATCGCAGGCTCACGGGTCGCTGTGGCACCCCAAGCCGGAAGCGTGGAGACTGACGGCTTGGCCCCTGAACAGGCACGTCTCCTAGAGAGCGGCCTGTCAGATGCAGTGATAGAGACCGTCCAGGCTGCTAGAGCTACGTCCACTAGGTCGTTATATACACTGAAGTGGCGTGTTTTCAGCACGTGGTGCAGAGACAGAGGCTGTGATCCTCTAGTCTGCCCTATTGGCGAGGTGCTTGCTTTTCTGCAACACCTGTTTGATCAGGGTCGTACACCCTCTACTTTGAAGGTGTACCTCGCAGCTATCTCAGCATGCCATGTTGGCTATGCTGGCGTTTCCCCAGGCGCTCACCCCCTTGCGTCGCGCTTCATGAAGGGCGTCAGGCGGCTCCACCCCTCTTCCTCCCCTTCGGTCCCTACTTGGGACCTGGCCACTGTCCTACGTGGACTGGCCCTTACGCCCTTTGACCCTCTGTCGAGTGCCAGTCTAAAGATGCTTTCCCTTAAAACTGCGTTTCTGCTCGCTCTGGTCTCGGTGAAGCGTGTCAGCGATCTGACTGCCTTGTCGGTCAGTCCTGACTGTCTTGAGTTCACGCAAGGTGACGCGCGGGTCACGCTGCAACCAAATCCCTTTTCTCGCCCGAAAGTGCTGTCTACTGACCCTCGTTCGAGGGTCATTGAGCTCGCAGCCCTTCCTGAGACGGGCAGTTCTGTGCCCGTTACTCTGTGCCCAGTCAGAGCGCTTCGTGCCTATTTGACGCGTACGCAGAGCATCAGGAAGACGAACCAGTTGTTCGTCTGCCATGGCGAGCGTGCCAAGGGTCAGGCCTTGTCTACCCAACGCATGTCGCATTGGCTTACGGAAGCCATACGTCTGGCATATGAGGCGGCGGGTGTTCCTCCGCCTGTTCATGTCAGGGCGCACTCCACCCGTGGAGTGGCGGCTTCTTGGGCCTTCTGGAAAGGCGTCCCCATGAAGGATATCTGCTTGAGCGCTTCGTGGGCCTCAGGGAACACCTTTGCGCGTTTTTACGCATTGGACGTCACCAGGCCGGATGTAGCAGAGAGTGTTCTCTCTGGGCCCGGCGGCGGTCCCATGGATCCTCCCACCTCGGGCTCCTCGGTGTAGGGCTCTTGAGGCTTGGTTGTAGTGATCCACTCGTACGTTTCGGCTTCGAAACGAAAGAGAACGTTACGGATACTAACGTATCCTCGGTTCTCTGAGTGAGAAGCCGAAACGTACGCTTCGGGCCTCAATCGCCGACGCTGGCGAGCTTGGCAAAGAGGACCTGAAGCGTAAGCGCAGTCAATATATAGACTTTCTGACGTCACGCAGGGCTGTCTATGTAGTTGCCTGCGTGCGTCAGTGCGCTTACTGCCCTTTTTTCAAAGGGTTGGTTTAAAATGACTTCAGAAAAGCAGGAGATGATAGGCATCATCCACTCGTACGTTTCGGCTTCTCACTCAGAGAACCGAGGATACGTTAGTATCCGTAACGTTATTTAGAATATACATTGTTTTTTTTTAAATAGCCGTTTTGGACATATGAGGTTTCCGCCCGACAGCGACGATATGTATTTGTGTGTGTGTGTGTGTGTGTGTGTGTGATCTCTAGAGGGCAAGAAATATGTCTCTATGTTTATGTGTGTGTGTGTGTGTGTGTGTGTGAAATGGCATATGCTTAACCAATGACTCATTGCTTCAGAAGCTTGTGCTTATAGCTTCAAAACAACACATATTCGAGTTCTCATCTTTCTTGATGTGTGTGTGTGTGTGTGTGTGTGTGTGTACTGTATGTGTGTGTGTGTATGTGAGTGTAAGAATATTTACCTGGAAAACCCAAGTGTATTGAAAGCGAATTGCTGACCAGTGGAAGACTGATGAAGCATCTGCATGAATGAGCCACAGCATCAATTATCATCACAGGCGTCCAAGTCCAGTGGACCCATCACACAAACACACACACACACACACACACACACACACAGACTAACAAAACTGCAAGTGTCAAGCTCCAACGGCCCTATCACACACATTCTCTCTCTCTCTCTCTCTCTCTCTCTCTCTCTCTCATTTTCACACACACACAGACACAACACACACTCAAAGACGTCAAGCTCCAGTGACTTCTTCACACAGACACAAAAACACACAGACACACACACATACACACACACTCATTGGAGTGGGCAGGCTGTCAGCACCTCCACAAGGGGAGACAAATGAAGGTGTGAACAGAGGTAAAAATGACTTCTCATCTGTTCAGCCGTGTCACACATACACAGACACACAATCTACAAATGCACATCAATGTATTTGTGCTAACAGGAACTTTGCCTACAAGGAAAACATGTATGTATTTTCACTTCACTACACACACACACACACACAGAAACACACACACACACAGTGCTAACCCACTGGATGTAGGCCTGAGTGTGATCATCACACAGTGAACACACACACACACACACACACACAATCAACTAATTACACATGCATGTGTTGAGGCAGTGTATTCCACTTGACTGGAAATTAACACACATCTGTGCACACACACACAAACACTTTTGTTAACAAATACACACACACACACACACCAGCATACACCATACACAGGACATATTGTCCATTCCCATATGGACTCTTTTTCCAAACTGCCATGCCACATACACTGGCCTATGTGAGAAACAGGTTCTTTTGAGGCGTGTGTATGTGTGTGTGTGTGTGTGAGAGAGAGAGAGAGAGAGAGAGAGAATCCCACACACACAGGACTCATGTAACCATGTGCTGAGGCCCAATGCCATTGTTGCTTGCCCACCCCCCCCCCCCCCCCCCCCTCGTGCTAAGACTTCCCTCTCTATCTCATTCTCTGAGATGGAAAAACAGCACCTCCTCTGGCTAGTAGCAGAACTACAACAGCCCTCCTGCTATAATCCCATACGGACTGTCACTAATAAATTCTTTCACTGTTTGCCACACATGCACACTCAGACTCTCTTTC
>JAGFZM010001673.1:34744-45821 GCA_017657215.1 Limnothrissa miodon | reverse complement strand
GTGTGTGTGTGTGTGTGTGTGTGTGTGTGTGTGTGTGTGTGTGTGAACGGGGGAGGGAGGAGGAAAAGTGAGAGAGAGACTGAGACTGTCTGTCAGCTAGGAGAAATTCATCTGGAATTTGTAGAAAATTTGTCTTTGAAGAATGTCTCCTTTCAAAGCCCCTGACAGCTTTTAAGACACTCACAGGCAACAAAGACAGTCAAACTGCTTTGTCAGACTCAAAAAGGCAAAAAAAGCACTTTCACTGTTTCCAAAGACTTTCACTGTTCAAAAAGAAAAAAAACACCCAGAAGAATATTTGCATTGTCAACAACAACCAATATGCAGTATACATCATTAGCCAATGTTGCTATACATAACTGTGCAACTCAGTAACTGTATTTTTGTATTTGAACTCAGTATCCATGATTCATGGTGGGAATGTGCTATTTTTAAGATATGATGTTATGAGAACTGTTGTAGTATAACTGAGCATGATCACATTTCAGAAGTAGCCTTAAAACAAATGGAAATGAACTCTCTTGACAGATAAGTGTTTTAGGACAGAGAGGAATTTGGAGTCCTGGTGAGTTTCATGCCAGTTATCACAATTAGCAGTGTCCATTTATATTCAGTCGGCATGAATCACTAAAATGGATGCGGCTCATTGAAACTTCAAGTCAAATTATGTCCTTTCTCCGTCTGTAGCTGATTCAGAATATATCGGTCTGAACATTTATCCAGACCATTAATATTGCTGGTCTGAAATTTAATTCTGAGTAATTGCAGACTATACAAACTGCCATTATCAATCGGATCGACAAAATTATTAAACCTTCTTCCACACTTGCAGCACTCAGGTGTAGGCTAAAGGTGCTGGTTGTCACGAAGTAGCAGACACCACAGGTAGACGACCATGATGAAATCGCTCACAGCTCCAGGAAAAATGTGTAGAAGCTTTAAAGTCAAGGTAGAGTCAAGGTAAAAGTCTGAACTATGTCAGTCTCAAGGATGTTTTGGGGGTGAATTGAGTAGCGGTAGCAATGTGGTGCTAACAGGGTGCAAGGTTAGCTCAGAGTAACCTGTGGGTTCGATACCAGGCTGGTAGCTTGCAGCTGTGCTACTGTGTGGTGTTGAGCCAGGCACTCTGTCCTATTAGCCCTACTAGCCCTGCAGTAATCAACATCAATAAGCTACATAATTACACAATTAATAAACAATGATAATGATAATTACACAATTAATAAACAATAAGATAATATAATACACAAATATACAAATAATAAATGCATAACAAATAATATTTTGTTCATGCTGCATTCCAAACAGCCCACTGTCTCACAGATACCAACACACACACACACACACACACAAGGACATGCTGAATCCGCTGTGCTGTACTTCTGGCCTTTAGTCTGTTTTCTCGTGTTCTGGGCCCAGGGTTCGGTGTGGATGCACAGGGGGCCTGATCTTTAGCGATAGAACAGACTTCTCGTGCTTAGAGACGAGGCTGGGCCTGTATCTGGCTGGTACTAGCAGCCTATCTGGGCAGGCCAGGTGTGGAAGCAGGTGTCTGTGGAGCTTTCTGAACCATCAGCCGGAGCGGCGATGAAGGCAGATAGACATGCGAAGCTAGAGTACAGACGAGGTAGATAGACAGACGGAGGCAGAGAGGAGGGCAGGGCGAGTCTCTCCACAAGTTTAACACAAATTACATTCTGCCACCTGGGCAAAGATAAGCCCCGAGACCTAATCCAGTTAAAATAAGGATTTACAGTTATCTTGTTTTGTGTATGGGTTGGAACGGAGGGGGGTATTTGTGTGTGTGTGTTTGTGTGTGTGTATTTCAGAATGTTTATTTGTGTTTACTGTATGCTTGCGTGTGTTTGTGTGTTTGTGTGTGTGCATTTCAGAATGTTTATTTGTCTGTTTACTGTATGCTTGCACATGTGTGTGTGTGTGTGTGTGTGTGTGTCAGTGTGTGTGTTTATGAATGTTTATTTGTGTGTGTAGTGATTAACATTCATGCAGGTGTGTGTGGTTATGTGTGTGTTGTGTGTGTGTGTGTGTGTGTGTAGATCTACAGATATCAGGGTGCACTAAGTGTCTGGGGAGGTGGGGAAAAGTCCATTTGTGAAGGCTTTGATAGAAAGTCCTGTGGGGTCCTGTGCTGGTGAAATAAATTAGATGTTTATCTGTGGGAATCACAGGTTAATAATGAAAAGTACATTGACTTATTCCACCAGTATGTCAGCACTCTCCATTACTGGTGTACTTGTGTTTGTGTAACATGCTCAAACTCCCACCAAAACCAAGACAAATACATACAGCACATAGATAAAGACAATTCTCATCTGGTGCAAAGGTTTTTTCACAGGCCCTGTCAGCAGGGTTTATATTTCTGTCGACCATGCTTGTTCCCTCTCTTTTCATCAGCAAGCTCTCTCTCTCTCCCCCCTCCCCCTCTCTCTCTCACGCACTCCTCTTGGCACTGTCATCATGGAGGGAATGTTCAGTGAGGATGGCCGGAGCAATGAGAGGAGGAGGGTCACTGGCCCCATATATCACCGGGTGATTGGCTGGGAGGAACACCACACGGAGAGCTGTTGGCCTGTTGGCCCGCCAGTCAAAGGCACACGGGTGTGTGGGAGTGTGTGAACGCAGGAGAAAGGGGGAGAGGGGAGGGGGAGGGGGGGGTGTCATGTGCTTAGACAAGCGAGGGTCACGCAGCTCCTCAACCCCATTTGACAGGCTAGCAGCAATTTTTTTTTTTCTGGGGGTGGTGGTGGAGAGAGGGAGAGAGAGAGGTTGCGGTGCTCCTGCGTCCCCTCCGCCAGTGCCTTGGCTCACCCTGTCTGACGGGGGAGACAGAAGTGGGTAGCATTCTGTTCACGAGCGAGACGCGGGTCAGGAGCCACTACCTGCTGCCGCCGCCACTGGGGAATGTGCCCACATGAGGAGGAGGAGGAGGATGGCGCCGCTCTGACCCCTGGGCCAAGGGCTAAATGATGTAACATATGCTCACTGGGTGCCAGCCATCACTGCTAGACAGACAGACAGACACACACACACACACACACACACACACACACACACACACACACACACACACACGCTCCCTGGGTGCCAGCCATCACTACTCAGGCAAATACACACTTACACACATGCTTACTGGGTGTCATCACTGCACTGTCACACAAAAATAAGCACACACACACACACACACACACACATACTTATTTACATTTACTGGGTGCTGGCCATAATTTCTCTAATAAAGCACACACACAAACACACACACATTCATTTTTTTCCGATTGGTACAACACTGACACAGGATGTTATTGAAAGCTAAAGTCATGTTAAATCCGTGGAAAGGACAACAAACAAACAAGAAACATATACACTACTACACACACACATAAACAGACACACACTCTTAAGAAGGTGATGAAAAGCAAGGGCATCATGCGGCATGTGATGCCTTTCCTCAGAAAATTAAGTGACTGCTCCCCAAACTACAGCCAACTATCCATCAGGGTGTAAACTTTTTGAGCGTATATGATAAATGATGCCTCTCAGCGATGGCATGTCGAAAATATTGGTATCCTCCGCCCGAGCCTAATGGCACTCCAATGTCAAACCCTCTGCGGAAACGTGTCAAGGACACTCACAGTCAACGTTGCCCACTGGCTGTTGTGACAGTAGTGTGAACACAGCGACACGCCAAGACTAGATCTCCTGTTGGCCCCCACACCCCCACCACCACCCCCAAACTCCTCCAATCCCCGATCCCTCCCCGACCTAACACCCCACCCCACCCTCATAATCCACAGATCTACACCCCCGTCTGCGAATGCGTCTGAGTCCTCCAGAGAATACAGGAAAGGAGATGAAAAATGTAAAAAAAAAAACAAAAAAAAACACACATTTGTGTCCATTTGTCTTCATTTGGCAGTCTGACGTGCATCCAAAAGATGATGAAGCTGTCCTTTTGAGTGTGTTACCTAAAGAGCATGGAGCACTCTGCAATTACACACCAGTTTCCACTTACTGCTCCATGAACCTGATGAATGAGGCAGGACGGATCCTTTCACACACGCACACACACACACACAAAGACATCAAGATAAAAAGAAAGAAAGAAAAAGAAAGAAAGAAAAAGAAAGAAAGAAGGTTTTTCTTTTTAGTAGCTGTCACTTGTCCTGCAATCTCCTAAGTGCACTCTCTCTTTCTCATATACACTAACCCGGTGCAGTGTGCTGTCTGGTACATCATCCCGTGAATGAGGGGTTAGGTGGGCAATTCAGCAGTGATCTACTGGCTGGTGATGGAACCAACAAAACTTCGGTTTCAAGCCTGAGGCCCTAACCAGTTGGCCATGGCTGCCTGACTCTTGCTTTCACAAGTATGTGATGATTTCCTTTTATTTTTTTCATTACCTCCCTTCCGTCCTCTGGCTTTCTGTTCCCTAGTTCTTGTCTTGCCAAAAAGCCTTGGATGGTTACATTTTCACCATCATGCACTGAATGAGAGGAGATTCATTTGGTAAAACTGAAACATTCAGGAGGAAAGCAGGCTAAGTCACTTTCATAGTCTGCCTCCATGATTTATCCCAGGGATCTCATGAACAGCTGGGAGCAGGAGTAATGACCGGTATCGATCAAAAGACAAGGGGTTGCACACTCACGCTGGAACAGCAACAACAAAAACAACAACAACAACAACAACAGCAGCAACTGCAGTACCAAAACAATTGAAAACAACAACAGCAACAGCGGCTCCAAAACAATAAGGGGCCGTGAGTCAGAGCATGGAGAAGTGGGCATGAGAATGACCCTCTCACACAGCTGTCTGGAGTAGTCTGTCTGACTCACACTAGTTGTAAAGGAGTGTGGGCTTAAAGCTTCCTAGATAATCCCTAACAGGCTACCTCAGTATTACTTATTAATGCAGAATAGGTTTTGTAATACCGGTAGTTATAGTATTTTTGAGTAATTCGTTTCTATCTAACTATGAATGAATGAATGAATGTCCTTTATTGTCATTTGTCACAGGTACTATGAAATTGACAGATGTCTCTGGTCAGTGCATCCTCACATAAAATAATAAATATAATAAATACTTAAGTGCTAATACAGTAATACACCCAAGCAAGGCCTAAGCCACATACAGACAGTCAACATACGTCCAGTTGATATAACAATCAACAATCAATCAATCATGTAAGCGCATTCAACAAGACATGTCGCATCGCGTTTAACAGCAAGTGCACAAATGAGCAACAGGGGCAAGGAAAAACTCCCTATCAGCATTTTTTGTTTTTTCTCGTTTTGGTAAAGGAAGAAACCTTGGGCAGTTCCGACGACTCAATGTGCTAACCCAACTGCCTAGGGCAAGTTCCAATCTCTAACATATATGTGAGAAGATATGGTGTGAATATATAGTCATGTCAGAGTTGTCTGTGTAGCTGGTGGCTGGAGGCCAGAGAAGCTGGATTTAAGCAGCAGAAGGCTGCCATCTTGCTGTACCCGGGATCTGTAAAGGCTCTCCTTCACTGTACAGCAAGTCCCAGTCTCTCTCACATCATCAGAGGATTATGGTGTGGACTAGTCCATATCAAGGTTGTCTGTAGCTGGTCGCTGGAGGCCAGAGATGCTGGATCAGGCAGTGGCAGTGCCATCTTGCTGTACCCGGGATCCGTAAAGGCTCTCCTTCACGGCACAGCAAGTTCCAGTCTCTCGCACATCATAAGATGATTTGATGTGAAAAAAAGTCCTATGTTAGTTACCATGACGTCTTCGCTTTACTCTGCTGTTATGTTGTAAATACCTACACTAAGCAGGATGCAAAAGATGGGTAACAATTCAAAGTAATCAAAGATACAAGACCTGTTCAAAGCCTACCTGTTAACTTTAGCAAAAACAACAACAGTTTCTAAAACTTTTGCAGACTCTTCACAAAAAATCTCTAACTGTGTTTCTTGTAACTATGTTTCTCTAACTATGTTTCTTGATGATTCATTGAGGAACAAGCCCATGTTCACTTCCAAGTAATGAATATCAACAAGACCATCTGGTCTTCACTGTTTTTTTTTTTCCTTTTTTCATATATCTATCAATCCCCTTTCATTCTGCCTTGGATAAACATCTTTATCTCTAATATGTTCTAAAAAAAAGAAAGAAATACTAGAAACCTCTGACTGAGAAAAACACTTTTATTTGTCTACCTGAGCCTCAGACCCTTGAGAAGATCCAGGTCCAATCTGGTATGGAGTTGGACTGGGAATGTTTACGTTTGCCTCACTAGTGCAATATCCGCTTTGTCTGTGTTGGTGCAACTTGAATATTTGAGGCATGTTCTCCTCTCTGGCTGTCCTGCTTTTAAAGAAGATTAATTTACTCTCACAGACTGGGTCTCTCTTCCTGTCTGTCTGTCTCTCTGATGGCTATAAAAAAATCAACCCTCTTTCTCTCTCATACGCACACACACACACACACACACACACACTTTCCTTCTTTATTTGTGTCCACAATTCAAAATAAATATGCACAGAGACCCAAATATAACAGTTGCAACTGTTGCCCAGAAGAGAATCAGTCATGTGACTGACATTAACCAAAACTTCAGCATTTCACAAGATGTTATGAATATACACAGCACCTTCTTTTCCAAAAGACACACACACACGCACACTCACACAGTGCCACTTTATAACCCCCCAACATACAGTATCCCATCCCACCCAACACACACACACATAAACATCGTTGAAGTTCTCCCCTAACCTACTAATCACCGCCTCCAGTGTTTGGGTGGCCTGGGGGATCAGGGCAGCAGGTGTTGCCATTCATCTCTACTGCTAAGAACAGAATTTAGGGTGAAGACATTACTCACTGGCAGAAAGGACATGTCTTAAGGAAAATGGAGTGTTATTTATCTCTTTCCACAAAAATAACAACAGCCACGTTTATTTCTGAAGTGTGCGGCTGTGTTTAGGTTCAGGTGAGGACTGGGTTAACTACCACAGCTGTACTCTCAGGGCTAATTTACAGAATGGTGGACAGACGGTGCATCATTGCCATGACTACTTGTCGGGAACTGACCTTGTTGCAGACGCTTGAATAATCATGCAGACTTTGAGTTGAAGTTCATCCTTTATCTCTTTCTCCATCTTTATTTCTCTCTATCTCTCTCCTTTCATTCTCCTCTAGCTGTTTTTTTTTTACTCTCCCTCTTGCTTTCTTAAGGAGACCGGAGAGAACTATAGACCAAAAAAACATGAATGGTTCACATTAAATCAGTCAAGCCAAATTAATATGCTTCTTGTGTTTACAGTCCTACAGTCTGTTTTGACCCCATTGGTGGTGTTTAGCTGCATTCAGTTTATGTTGTAACATATTTTCAACTTTCAAAATGATTATCCCTGAATCCTTTTTTGTTTTGCAAACAAACCTGCATGAATTGGTGACAACACAGGCGGTCAGTTATAGGCAACTGGACTTATTTTTTATGTTTTAGAATTATGGCCAAGTGTATTAGCACACACAAGGAATTTAGTGAATTGTGAATTAGCACACAGCACACAGTAAACACACAGTGAGGTGAAGCACACACTAACCCAGGGCAGTGGCAGTGTCTTTACATTTACATTTACATTTATGCATTTAGCAGACGCTTTTATCCAAAGCGACTTACAAAACGAGGATAACAATCAAGCTACATAGCAGAAACCTTAAGGAGCATAGTGCTAGGGGATAGTGCTTCAGTTCATTTTAGTGCTAGGATAGAAAATGTTCTCTGAATAGCTGGGTTTTTAAGAGCTTTTTGAAGGCCTCCAGAGATGGCCCTGTTCTGATTGTTTTTGGTAGGTCATTCCACCAGCGTGGGACAACACATGCACTGGGACTGCCAGTCGACAGTCATTGGAGGACCGGAGTTGTCGGGGGGTAGCCTGAGCTTTTATGAGAGCGCTTAGATAAAAAGGGGCAGATCCTCTAAGCACTTTGTAAGTCAGCATCAGTGATTTGAATTTGATGCGAGCCGCCAGAGGCAACCAGTGGAGCTCGATTAGCAGAGGGGTGACATGCGTCCTCTAAGGCTGATTGAAGATGAGACGCGCCGCAGCATTTTGGATCATCTGAAGTGGCTTGACGGCACAGGCAGGAAGTCCTGCCAGAAGGGCATTGCAGTAGTCAAGGCGTGAGAGGACCATAGTTTGAACCAGCAATAGGGAGGCTTGTTAAGTTCGGTATGGTCTGATCTTTTTGATATTGAATAGTGCGAAGCGGCAGGCCCGGGCAACAGAAGCAACATGGTCATTGAAGGTTAGCTGGTCGTCAATCATAACACCTAGGTTGCTCAAGGTCACTTCACTTCAATGTGTGTGTGGGTGTGGGTGTATGTTCTTGGCGTTCTTTACTTTGTTTCTCTGGTCATACATATTTCATCTGCTGCAGAACAAATCACGCAAACACTCAGCAGTGTGGGGGCCACTAGCCTGTTCACTGGCTACTGCAGAGTGTGATTCTCCAGACTAGTAGCAGAATTTAAAGTGGCTATAGGAGTCAGTGAGAGTGTATATACAGTATAGCATGCGAGTACAGAACTATTATTAGTATTTATGCTTACCAAACAGCCTTATATAGACTTATATAGCTCTTTTCTACTCCAACTAGCGCTCAAAGTGCTTTGCAATGTATGCCTCACATTCACCACTGTAAGGTGCCAATCTGCCAGCGGGAGCAATTTGGGGTTCACTGTCTTGCTCAAGGACTTTTCAATGGGACCAGGTGAAGCAGGGCTTGAACCTGCACTGTGATGTAATTTAGAGTTCACTATATTGAACTGCCAATGGGAGATAACTTTTAACAGCTAGGATACAATTTTCTGGATGGTAATTGAGTCCAATGTCAAAAAAAGAAAGCATGAAAAACAATAGAAATTACAGGACTTAAGTCACTGATTCAGTTTCAAAAAACACTTTAGGTCCTGCCACGGCTATAGATGTCTGCTGATACTACTCAATTTTGTTTAGTTATTGATATGCATAGTTTACATGTCTGTGATGAATGAAAACATTATGGTGTAGAAAAATATCTAAGCATGCATTGTGCTTTTCCCTTGGAAAAGAGTCATTCAAGTGTAACAAAACATTCTGTTTAGACTTGAGTTTGTGCCATCTGCCAGTGAGTTTAGAATGTAATGGAGATTCTGGGTAGAAACTGAAACCAAGTGAGTATTGGCTTTGCAATTCATGCGCATCCATCAAAGATAGGCAGCATTTTTCAAAACAAGTTTTCAGGAGCTATTGGAACTCAAATGTTGAAAATGAATCCTGTCAACAAGCAAACTACTGTATAACATTCTCAGAATTAGATTTTAGATTAGATTTTATTGGTATAAATGCAACGTGGTATGCTTGGTTATGGCACTCTACTGTAGATCTGCTCAACATGCTGCTGCAAAAGCTGTGAAGCTGCAGAATTAAAGCTGCAAATAAATACAAATTTATACTGAAAATAGTTGTGGCAAGAAAAACAGACAGACAGTAAATAAAACAGATCCCTCTTTTCTATGCAGATATAGAAGGACGGAGTTTTGGAGGAGGAGGGAGCAACAGGGGCATCGTGTTGGGGGGGGGCTCAACTGGGGGTAGTCCCCTAAGCAGTCTGGAATTTTATTTTCCTTTCAATATGAATATAATTTCAATATTTAAAATTGCATGGGCACAACTTATTGGGGCCAGAATATGGTGCTATGCCCGTGGGGAGCAATAAAAAACAGATATGTCGCAGAGTCTGCCCACAGGCCATGGAAATTTAATCAAGATCAGACCTGATAGTTTCTGTAGGAACTTGTTCATTTTTCAAGTTTCTGTCACGGCTAAGTTTCTAACATGTCTGTTGGACTGGCCACACTCTATCAGACTAACCTACAGAAGTGTCTGTCTTTCTCTTTGCTTCTACCTTGAGAGCAAAGGCCTTTAGATGCTACAAATGAAGGAAGCGAGTGAGTCAGAGGCCAAATGCGGAGAACTCCAAACAAAAAGAGGGGTTGTTAGTTGGGTGGAAAGGGGAAACTGGACGAGTGCTCGGTATGTGGTGTGGTGGGATGTGATGTGATGGACTGATTGGATCAATGCCCAGTGTGTTCATCAGTCCTTCCTGACAGGGCCAGTCATCTTGACAACTCCGGGATTGATCTGAGCTTTCTTTCCGTTTCCTCGTCTTGGAGGTTAGAATGTTGGGCGCAAGTGTTAGTGTCATTCATGTGTATTGATTAAATCAACCCTCTCTCTCACACACAATCACACACATATACGCACGCACACAGGCACACACATACACACACACACACACACACACACACTCTCAATACACAGACAAGCTTCAGATTAAATGTGTCCATCACCACTGTTTTAATTTATTTTTTACAGATTGTTTCCTCACCATGCATAGATTTGTTTTCTTCTTTTTAATCTCTGATTATCTTCTTTATGAACAGACAGGCTCCGCAAACTGTTTTGACATATGCATCTTCAAAACATGAATCATCTGTAAGCTTGCAGAGTTTCACTTCCATGTGATAAAATACCAATGTGGCCATGTAGCATAAAGTAGCATAAGCTCTTTTAACATGCAACAGCAGTAAAGACATCTGTGATTATGACGCAGTATTTTCAGGACCATGGACAGCGACTGAACAGACCTCTGCAGGATGATTTAGTAGTGCTGTTGTTTGTTGTTTGTGTTAGTTAAGTGTATGGTATGTTATTTAGGACCATGCTGGATTTGTGCAAAATGAAATCAATGAAAAGCAATGTGATTACCTGCCTAAGTAAAATAATATGCCAAGTCTCTTAGTCAAATCAAAATAATTACAATAAATTATTTAATAGTCCACTATGATTTCAGATCATCCTTTGAAGCTGTCGTCTAGCTGGTGCTAGACTGCATTGGAGTTTTGAACAGAGAGAGAAAAAGAGAGAGTGTGTATTTGTTAGTGTATGTTAGCTGGCTTGTGAATGCATGTATGTTTGTGTGTTTCTATGTGTGTGTGTGTGTGTGTGTGTGTGTGTGTGTGTGTGTGTGTGTGT
>JAGFZM010001673.1:27500-32448 GCA_017657215.1 Limnothrissa miodon | reverse complement strand
GGTCGGGGGGGGTGTTTCTTTATTAACATGTGGGGGAGAGGGGGGGGGGGGGGTTGTTGTCTGTGGCTATAACTTTATTAGTGTCTACAGCAGGAACAGTTTTGGACACACAACCTTGGCTCAGATCAATCAGATTTTGATTAATCTGATGAGTCTTTTCCTTTGCCAAATCAGAGCCAAATTTTCACAGATATTGCCATCCTTTCATCTTCCAATATCTCTTCTATTCATTTCCATTGTCTACCATTTATTTATTAATTGTATTTATTTCTTTATTAACATGTTTTGGTGAGGAGCTTGGAATATTTCCACCGTCTACTATTTGTTTACTATAGTTACTGTAAGAGGTAACGAAATTTACTCATAAGGGAGACATACATTGAATAAAAGGAAGCACAAGGAAACAATCACTGCATAGGAGTAGCAAGGCCAGCTTTTCGATCCAATTGTATTTAAATAAAAATAACTGGGTGAGAGTATTTATTGGTTGAAATGAAGACAGACATGATTGGAGTCATCTTAAATGTGCCTATGTATATATGCCCACCTAAAAGAGATAGAGGTCAAAGGCCTCTTTATAGGTCAAGTCTATAGGTCAATCTATTGGTCAAGTCCATCAAACCTCCATACAGTAGATCCTGTCTAAGGACCGCTATAGGCTAAGCTATTGGTCATGTCCATCGAACCTTCATAGGTCATGTCTGTAGAATCCCTATAGGCCATGTTATTGGTCATTTCTATAGGCCCTGCTATTGGTCATGCCTATAACAGTCTCACCCAAGCCTTGTGTAGCAGCACAAGACAGCACTACTTAGGCTTCCAGCCTATCAGAGGCAAGGGAACGTCTCGCTGCTTTCGTAGCTTCGGTTCTCCAAAGAGTCCCGACGACACACAATTGAGATATCGCAACCCCAGTTGCACGCAAGCTGAGCATAACTAAAACCAACCCTTTTGAAAAAAGGGAGCAAGCAACTTTGCAGCTGCCTGCAGCTCTCGCGCTCGCAAGCTCTGATAAAGGCAGCTCATATAAAAGTTGCAAGCACACTAGACACCCCCTCTTTTGCCCAAAACATCCAGACCGGGCAACTTGAGGCAAGGTGTATTGTGTGTCGTCGGGACTCTTCGGAGAACTGAAGCTACGAAAGTAGCGAGACGTTCTCCTTCATTCGTCCCTTCCGACACACAATTGAGAGCATACAACCAACCTCAAGGAGCTTCCACTCACATGAGGGGAGTCGTAGAGTCAAGTAACAGGCAGCTACCGGCGAGGAGCGGATCACACTCCCCGCGACACCCGTGCCAGTCACGTCTAGCGCGTAAACCTGACAAAAGTGTTATCAGAGGCCCCGGAGGCATCCTGACAGGTATCTGCCAACGTGCGGTCTCCTCAGGCAGAGCGAGAGCTGTGTAGACTCGTTCGACCCATCCAGGGCAAGGGCACTTAGGCAGATGACCCCGGAGTGAACGCTTCAGGAGAAGACTACAGGAAGACGGAATGGGTTCGGACAGAGGGTGACCCTTGAGTCAGCCACAGCAAACTCCAACAAATGCCCATACGCTTAACCGAGGTCAAGGCAAGTAAGAACGCAGTCTCCAGAGAGAGGAACTGTAGAGCGATCGAGCCTAACAGCTCAAGGGGGCGCCTGCCAGACCCCAGACCACTACTGAGAGGTCCCAGGGACAAACCGACCTAACCGCCGGTGGTTCAGACACCTGGCACCCCTTGTGAAGCTGGATGCGAGAGGATGGATCCCAGGGACACCCCACCAAGCCCACAGATCAGCATAGATGGACTCTAACGTCCTAAGCATGGAAGGCAACAGCTCAAGCTCAGTATGTGTTGGAGTAGCGAGAGCACACAAGCAGTGGAGCAGGACAGTGGGTCACAGCCCCGAGCCGCATTTCAAGACCTGAAGCATGCCATTACAGAGTGCATAGCTCTTCAGAGTACATAGCAGAGTGCATAGCAGAGGCCATAGCACTCTGGACCAAGCCAATCACAAACGAAACGACCATGTCCCAGCAGTTTGTCCTGTTCAGGAGCTAGCTGAAAGGCTTCGGGGCGGGGAGGCTATATCAACCCGCACGCCTGGGAGAGCAGGTCTCGTCTCTGCGGTAGCGACAACGGTTGACCATCCAGCAGTGAGGCCAGGCCCGCGGACCAGCCCTGGGAGGGCCAGAAGCCATCTGGCAGAGCGGCCTGAGCCCATGGTCCAGCCGTGTTAGACACGACCGTGGTAACCACTCCCTGGCGGGACCGCACCTAAGCGCTGCTGCGCACAAGGAAGACGGGCGCCTCCAGTGGTTAAACAATTCCCACATTTCACTGGACACTCTAACAGGGCAAGTCCGACGCAAGCAAGAGGACATGTCCCTCCACACCGGGCGCTACTGTAGCAGGCGGAGGTGTAGGAGACTCTGGCAGCTGGCAGCGCACAGCCGACCACAAGCCTGGGGCACAGACCTGTCGTGACGTCTGCTCCAAGTCTGAAGTGTCACAGACACCCCCCTACGCCCATCAGTCTCTTAGGGGAGAGAGTGAAGGTTGTATCGACGCACTTCATGAGGCAACGGGGAGACAGAGAGAGGTCGAATGGGAGGGCTGTGCATTCGTACGCTCCGCCTTCAAAGGCAAAGCGGAGAAGCATGGCGCCCACTCACGATGCCTATGACGCTCTGACGTTGGCTCTACTCACAGGCCGCAGGTCGCCGTGAGCTGGAGCAACAGTCCAAGCCTGACAATCAGGACTGCTCTGTGGGAGAGGTAAGGTAGCAATCCGCAGCGCGACGCTGTCGCCCTACTGAGCTCCTGAGGTGAGGCCTGTAGCACGCAACACAAGGACTGAGGTGGTGACACGCGGGGATCCCTGGGGCCGGAAGTGCTTCTGAGGCGACTTTCTGATGCCCTAGGGGAAGACTCACTCCCCTGTGCAAAAGGCGCGGAGCTGACGCCCTGCTGAGGCTTGAGGCAAGGCCCATGGCACACGCCTGTAGTGGCTGTAGGGCTGGGGGCGCAGCTGAGGCGACATCCAGATGCCTAAACAGAACACTCTCCTCCCCCATTCAGCTGTACATTATGCACACGGCCAGTGCCAACAGGCTGCGGAGTGGTTCCGAAGTCTGAGGTGCATTCAGAGCTTGAGAAATCACAATTCAAAGTAATTGCACAAGCTATTCCACATAACCATTATCATGAAAGCGATGGGATTTGAACCCCGGACTCTTGAGTGATAGGCGATAACTGATCCACTCAACCACTGCATACGGATACCTACAGGTATCACACCAGCTCTCATTTGAGTGCCTCAATCGGAGTAACAATTGTGCAACGAAAAATTCCAACTAACATTGATTAGAAGAACCTGGCTTTGAACCCTCATTGAAACGATATGGCTGGATTGACAGTCCCTCACCGATATCGCTGAGCTATAGAGAATTCGATGTGGCAACAGAATTTTCATGTTAATTGAAATGACGGCTACAGCTCAGTAAACACGCCAACGGACGGGCTGAACTGGGAGATAAAACAAGTTGTTTCATCAACAGTCTGAAAAACGTCCACCAGTGCATAGAGTGCAAGCACTGGGGCTCATTAACGGTGGCTAAGCCGTGTAGAGAGTGCGCTGTGTTTGTGTCAACATGAGGGCGAGCTGAGCTCCACCACGCTGTGACAAAGGGCACAGACAGCAGCTACAGAAGCTGCCTTTGAGAGCACGCTAGTCACCGCAGCTGGGATTAATAGGCGAGGAAATCTCCGTCGACGTTATGGAACGGTACGCATCGTCGTCTTCAAACGGTGAGCGTCTACCGAGGTTTCATCTCTTCAGAGTCTGCTGGAGAGGGCACGGAGCTACGGAGGAGCACAGGAGCGGCTAAAGGCTAAAGGGGCTAAAGCCACAAGGCCTGCTAGCTGCTGGGATGCTAGCAACTCAGGGGCCTGAACCACATGAGAGGTTAGCGGGGAAGAGGGAAGCCGGGGCCTGAGCCACAGGCAATCTAGCCTGAGTGGAGCTAGCTGGCTAGCTGCAGATAGTGAGGAGCTAGCTTAGGGAGCTAGCTCAGTGGAAGAATCCTCCATCGCCGAACCAACGCCGTTTCTTGCAGAGTCTTTCCTGTGAGAATCTTCGTGCGGCATGGCCCTGAGGCAACTCGCACACCGCTTCACCGACGACATCGCGTAATCCTGGGGCTCCGAAGACGGTTTGCCGTGGATTTACTGGCGTAAGCCTCGCGGTAAGTGAAGCAAATCCTAAATATTTTATCTCGAAGTAGTAGCCTTAAAAGGCTGTTTGGTTGGCTAAGTCTAGTTGTTAGCCAAGGGTTGGAATAAGTTAGCTAGAGCGTACAGCGATATACTGGCGTAAAGCCTCGCCAGATTCCGCTGAGGGCGAAAGAGGGGGTGTCTAGTGTGCTTGCAACTTTTATATGAGCTGCCTTTATCAGAACTCGCGAGCTGCAAGCAGCTGCAACGTCCGGGTCCGTCTGGTCTTCTTGCGGCAGAGACAGAGAGAGAGGGAGGGAGGGAGGGAGGGAGGGAGGGACAAGCCAATGTTAGTTGAATCAGAGATGTCCGTCACTGACCTTGTTCCAGTCTGCCTTAATCTTGCAGTCTCCTCAGAGGCTTCTCAGGTTTGCTCCCTCCAGTTTGCTCTCCCGGGTCCCAAGTCAGTCTGTCTTAGGTCAGGTCCGCTGTGTTTAAGAAGGGCATTGATTGCCAAACTGATTTGGCACACCTGTCCAACGATTAGTGGAGACACCTGGGAGGGGCGGGGTTTACTAGTGTGTTGCCCTTGGGTAATACCGCCCATCCAGCACCACCCTTCTTGGTCTCTGCTTGCCTGTGAGGAACTGCCTGCAGACTGGGCCTTCAAAACACACACACACAGTCACAAACAAAACATATGCACACAGACACACACACAAAGGCACATCCTCCCACATGAACACA